>VZSZ01006636.1:128674-161723 GCA_013398815.1 Ibidorhyncha struthersii
TCACAGAAGACAGCATCCTAAAATCCTTAATCTGATATAGAACAAAGTTATAGATACAAATTAACTCATGTTAGGAAAATAAAGTTTGACTACACCCACAACCACGCTGTAAGAAAATTCATGGTTAGGTCAAGCGTTCTTTTGGCTTAGCAGTGCATCTCTCAAGACATATTATTTCTTTGTATTGCTTACCCTCTCTCCAACAGGACCTGGTGGACCTACTGACCCTGGATCACCTCGAGGACCTCTTTTACCTTCTTCACCTACAGGGCCAATGGGACCCTGGGGACCTTGTGGGCCCTAGTGAAAGTAAAACATTTTTTAAAAAGTCATTGTTAAGCTCACCATTTCTCCGCTATACTGAAACAGACTGTCTTCTAGACATCATAAACGTTATCCAAATAAAGCAGAAAAATATATTTAGGTTTTGAATCAGTTAAAAAATGCAGCTTTTCAGCATCAGCTTTTCTCTTTTACAATTTTTAAAAGTTAATATTTCAGTAAGAAGTGCACTATGAATAAACTGTAATTCTGCAGTTAGGCTGCACAGTGCTTCTTATAATCACCTGTTTGCTCAGATACAAAAATCTGTCTTTATTGTTATCAATTGGACAAGCTGCAAAGGATTCAAAATTCAGTGAGACTTTTCTAGAAATTCTCAAAGAAAGGAGAACAGTCAGTGGTAAGGAAACCATTACTTCATCTGTACAGTTTTGTCAGTTATTACATGATCATTTAACTAGTCAGAAAGAAAAACTAAAGATTGGATGACAAGTCAAACTGACTGCAAATCTGCAGAATCACTTTTCTTCCAAAATTCACATGGTTACAGCATGGAATTGTTCTCAAATAAATCTTTCACAAACATTAGCTGTGGGTTAAACAGCTATTCATACCATACAGGTATAAATATTTATATTAATGTATAAATAAAATATAATTAATATATACATAACCGCATAAGTATAAAATGTATTAAATGTAAGTTTAGAATAAAAAGGACATTCTAGTTATGATTAGCACACAGACCTGTGTGCTTTCAAATGTCCAGAAGAATATGGATCTATTTCTCATGAGATAAAGAAATTAGAATAAACTCATTCTGCATGCTACAGAAACCTCAGTAGATGCATGAATTGGTTTCTCTGTCCTTGAGTCCTGTAAGGTCTATACTGGGTAGGTGATTTATAACATCAAAGGACCTGCTCCACCATTCATTCTTAGTACCGTCTAGCCAGGTTTGCTGCGGTTTGTCTTCCACAATGATTACTCAAAAAACAAAAGTAATCTTCTCATGATTACAAGCACCAGAAATGCCTTGAAAATGGTAAGAATCTATTCAAAATACTCATACAAGCCTTTGTGATTCCTCTTCATCTTACAAAGCATATGGAGACTTACAGGTTCACCTTTAGGTCCCGCTTCTCCCTTGAAACCTGGGACACCAGGGTCTCCCTGAAAACAAACATGAATAACACCCATAAGGTTAAAACCGTGCATAAATCATTTAACCGTTTTGGATTATGTTATTAAACAGAAAAACATGCCCTAGTTTAGTAACTAGTTGTAGTTTATGTAATACAATGCTTGCGACTGTTTGTCTTTCCCCTTAGGGTGCTTGTTTATTATGACATTATCAAAACAAAAAATTTAAATGAGACAATTCCAGGAGTCAATTGTTACTGTTTGTCCAAGTTTATATAGACATTCCTCTTTCTGAGGCCACTAAGAAAGCAGAAATAGTATTTTGAACACACAGAATTCACAAGATCCAAGTCTCAGCATTCTTAATAGCATGTTAATAATTTATTTAAAGGAACCTCACTGCTAATCACTGTTTTAGTTTCATAGAGTGACACATTTACTAGACATCATCATTTCCAGAGACAAAGACATCGTTACCGGCTGGCCTCGAATACCAGGTGGGCCAGTACTGCCTTGTGGTCCTGGGGAACCAGGTGGACCTGATAAGCCAGGGGGGCCTCCAGTGCCTGGAGATCCCTATAAATAGAAATAAGAGCAACCACAGTAAGGAAAAATAATAAAAACAAGGAAAAAAAAATCCACTTACACAATTTCTTCAACAGGTGATATGAGCACTTACAGTTGGGCCTTTAGCACCTGGGGAACCATCTGTCCCTTCGGTACCCTAAAAATAATGTACCAATCATTAACATAACTTTAATGAGGAGGGTATCAATAACAGAAGCAGAAGATTATAGTTATTTTATCCACTTTACATGACCAGACAATAAAGGCTATTAAATAAACACAGCAACAGAAGACCTACTTGTGCAAATGCTAATATGAGTAACAAAGTGTGCAAATAAATGTGACTTGCTTAAGCTTTAAAGTACTTGTAGGATTGAGACTGTATCAGGCTGTGTAACTTTCAGTTTTCCAAGTTGTTTTAATTAAATAATGAAAAGTTATTAACAAAATAAGCACAAAGTAAACGAATTATATCTTTCCTTTTCTGAGGCAAAAAGTAATTTAGGCTAAACTCAGTGCCTATTAAGTGGGGTATTGAAATCCCCTATAAACAGGCAACATGCACAAGACGAGCACCGAGGAACTCAATTTAATGTACTTACAGGAAGACCTTGTGATCCAGCTGGGCCCTGTGGACCTGTTTCACCTCTTTGTCCTTGAGGACCTTCAGGACCACGAGGACCTGTTGGACCTGCTTCACCCTACGATTTCACATGAGAAAACAACTGGAGATTATTTTGCTCTGAAAAGTAGCACCTCAAAGTAACTAAGGAGGAGTACTGTGTTTACAAGAGAAAAACAAGCCTGGTTTTGAAACAGTTTATTATCCTTAAAATATATTTTTGCCTACCTAATTCTGCTTCTACTACTTCTATGTGAATGTAAACTTTAAAAATACAAACAGAATTGTTCCTCAATGTATACAAGGACAAGGAAACTTTCTACAGAAAAGCAGGATTATATCCAGTGGCCCAAATCAGATCAAATATTTTAGAAAGACATCTCTCTCTAAAAACAGAGCACGCACATGTAGGTTTTTTAGCTTCGTTAATAGCTAAGGCTTAAGATTTAGAAATTATAACATACCTGGGGGGTTTTTGCACAGTACAGATTAACTGACTGTTGCAGCACTATGTTAAATATAAAACCCATGTAAGATTGGACTGGATGCTCCAATCAAAAAATTCCTCCTGGCATCTCCTTTGAATTTTATCTTTATATAGGAAATTCACCTTTTTGAACTGATGACCGTTAATATCACGTCTTCATAACTGAAGTCCACATCTTCATTGTGTAGTCTGCTTAGCTTTTCTGAGTTCAAAGAAGCTATGCCAATTTTATATCATCTGATCAAACTTGAAAGTAGCCTCTCCTTTTCAAAAGCTTTCATTGATTCATCATGTGACAGCTTCTCCAAACATTTATTTAGGTATTAAGTAGTGCTTAGCCATAACAAACCTTTTATGACATGCACTAAAAGGTCTATCATTTAATTGTATACATTATGTTAATACTCTCATTAAGACTTGTTTACAAAAAAACTGTTTCGTGAATGTTGCCAGCTTCACAACACCACAAAACATCTGCTGAACTTGGCTACCTGACTAATTGAGAGTTTCTTCTTGTATAATTTTTTCCTATCATGTTTTAGGAGTGTAAAGGAACAAAGCGGAGGAACTGGGTGGAGAGCAAGTATAAGAAGTATAATGAAGCTGTACAAGTTGTCTTTTCTATCTTTGCAGACATATTCTCAAGGCCAGGAAAAAAAAATTGAGCGCTTTCTTTCAAAACAAGAGAGGAAAGTCCCACAAAGACAGCGCTGCAGCCAGTGAAAGTTTTCCATTTCAGCCCAATTACACAAAGCCACAAAAGGTGGTAATCACCATTTGCTCTATTGTGATGAACTGCGGTACATCTCTGTTGGGGTTCAAGCATTTTCCTTACCAGTCTAGATCATGTCAAAAAGTGTTCTTGGCCAAAACTGGAATTTTGTGCACTAGAAGGTACTGCTTCCATACTGTCTTAGACTAGTCCTCGCAAGGTAACTTGTAATAATGCATCTTGTTATTCTTTGAATATACTAGGCAAGATTCGTGAGGCGCAGCATGACAGTCATCTTAGAATCACCCCTTAGCTCAAGCAAAAGTGAAAGCAAAGGATGTATCCTGACTGTGGTGAAGTGCAATTGCATCATTTGGCTCCTGATTTCTATCTCCCGTCTCAAGGTCTTGACTAAGATTGATTTCACAGCAACTGTTAGGGACCTGTACACAAGTCAGTCTGAACTCTGTGTAGTCTAGTACACAGTTTTTAATTCTGTGTTGTTAGACACATTAAAAAGATTTTTATTTTTTTTTATTTCTTACCTTTACACCAGGAGCACCTGGAAAACCTGGAGAACCAGTTATGCCAAGCGGGCCCTATAAAAGACAGACACACAAAGCTATAATTCTGCAGTTTAGATCACATAGATTAGTACCTAATTACTGGGTAAATATGGTTCTGGGATTAAATGTAGTTTTAGTCATAAACTATTTGTTCATAACAAAACCAAAATAACTATAAGTATCATTTCTCTATGTGATACACATACTTTTTACAGAATTGTGATGCAGTATTTTAATAATGTGTTTACTGGCTTCATCAAAGTTAACACCCTTAATTCAGCTATTGATGCCCAAATTGCAATGTACACAGTTGACAGTTATTATAGCAATTGCTCTTCCATTTTATTTTTTATCACATTTAAATTTTTTAGGTATTTGTGAAGCTGTCGCAATTTGTCCTACAGAATGTAGCAAAGGAGAGTTTCAATTCTTTTAAAGTTAAAAAAGTATTCTAGACAAAAGAGAAATATAAGTCACATCTACACTGAAACAATTGGGTTGCTACACAAGATTTCTGAGGTAAGCAACATGACAACTGAAAATATAGTTAAAGGCTATGGAACTACATGCCCTGCTTCCAATCTTCTGCCCCATTGAGATTTCCAAATTCACCGCCAAATTCATTTGTGGGCTTTAAAGCAGAGATGTTGTATCAAACTTTCAAGGCCGTATAGACAAAGACATCCAGCAGAGAGTTTATTGCTTGGATCTTTGTTCAGAAAAGGAAGTGGAGGAAAGGCCACCACAAAACACATCGCTGTGCAGAGGTTCACCTCCAGCTCCCAAAACCAGTACAACTCTTCCCCAAATAGCATTATATCTTGAGATAGTCGATGCTGTATCTAAGAAGGGCTGACAGCTTGAGAAGACCATAGTATTGATGTGGCTACACTACTTCTGGTTCCAGAGCCAAATTCTTGGTGCGTTGCACCGCAGAGTGTAGGCGCACCTCACGTGGCCATGAAGACATGAAGTTTGGGCAGGGATGCAAACAGCTGGGGCTGCATTACATGGCAGACTGTCCAAACTCACTAGAAAGCAAACTTCAAGTGTATGTACTTGAATATACCTGTATGTCATGACGCAAACCTTCCAAAGCCCAAAGTCCGAAGACCTCCAATTAAGAGGTCTAAAGTAAACTTGTAAATTGTTTCCATTTTCATAATGCCTCCTCTGCTGAACAGGACATTCAACAGAAGACCTCTCTACTGTATTATAAACTCTCTGGATGGCGGCACACAGTGGTTATAAATATTCACTACAACGCTACTCCCAGATGATTCCTCTTTATCTTTTCCTGATTTTCTCTCTTTTTGTAAAATATGATGCATACTGTGAAAAAATGTTCTATGTAATAAAGCTCTGCTGAAAAACTTAATAAGAACAATCTGTCCCACTAAGCTTGCATTACAACATTTCTGCCATGACCTTGCACTGGATTTCTACAAAACTGATGTAACAGCTCACTAAGTATATTTTTGAAAACCTATGTCCCCGTTTACTGGATCGCAAATATGTGTCTGCCAAATCTCTCTCTCGTTGCAGGAAGAATTCCAGCTTATGGTATACCATTTCACTGACCCAAATAACAATGTCCATTAACACTTCCTCCGATGAGAAACATACACATTAAGTACCAGTGTCTCCCTTGTGACACTACATGGGATTTTACAAAAAATGTTAGCCAATCAATTAACATGTCCAGTGAAGCTGAGCTCATATTTTATGCCAAAGAAAAATTTCAAGCCTTATGTAGAATTTCACAGCTTGGGACCCAGCTTTTTTTAAATTTATAATTTGTTTTCAGTACTGAAAAATCTTTTCATTGTTTGAAAGTTTCTTCTAACAAGTTACTCTTCTTTCATGATCTACTAAATGATTGAATTTTTGCAGCTTTTAGACACTTAAACTCATTTTTTGAGCTCCTAATACAGTTAATTATTTCTTAATGAAATTTTTAACAGAGCAGTCTGTTCATTAAGATGACAGGTAAATGAATTTTTCTCAGGACATATCACTATTAAATAAAGAGTATGCACAGAATGAAATTTTAATTGCAGGCAGGTGTGTTTTGGGGTTTTGAGGGGGTGGTGTGGCGGTTTTGGAGTGGGGGGGGGTGTGTTTTGGTTTTTTTTTTTGTTTTTTTTTTTTTTTTAAATTAATGTCACAAAGTGGTAGAGGTTCAAGTTGGCGACATCAACCAGCAGACAATGTCAATCACATCCTAGAAGTAACACTTTCAAAAAAAGCAAATAAAAGAATACCACGTTTTTTTAAAGTGGAAGCTGGCCTTGCACAAATAGTGCGAAATCATCATAAGCTTTCATTTGCAAAAGCAACACATAATTAACTGCATGCATGTGAATAATCCCACTGGCTTCCTAACGCTCACGCAAATCCATTCAATCCATTTTGCAAATGCACTGTGAGATGGGATTGTAGGATTGAAACCACCCCCCTTCGATACATCGACATCCACAGTTTAAACGCCACAGTCATCTTCAGCCCTGTTGCAATCGGGTGAGGACTTCTACAGTCACACATACCAGGCTTTCTCAGGTTAGCAGACATTCACACATAGGCTTCTGGTTCTTCAGTTCAGTGTGTCACTGTCCGTAATTAAAAAGCTATCTTTACACGTTTTGTAAGGGATCAATTGCAGGTAGCAAGTTCTGCTATCAGCGAGCGGCATTCTTTCTTGCTGAGAATGAGTACCATCACATTTGCCAACTTTGTATGTGAAGGAAGATAATATGCAATTATAAACTGTTTTATATTACAATGCATATCTTTAATACGCTTATCTCCCTACAATATGGATCCCACTTCATAAAAGCTGCAAAGTATCACCTCTCCAGGGAAGACACCACTCCTCTGCAAGTTAAAACCTTTAGATGAAGCAAACAACAAAGTGTCAGAGGACAGAACTAAAGCTAAATTGAGCAGAACTAGGAATGACTTACAGATAATTCCGGGTACACTTAACTGTCACCAGCAACTGCCAACAATTTTTTTGCACTTTTTTTGGTAGTGTGAAAAGGCAAGTGGCAAATATAGAGTGAAAAAAATAGGGGATTAAGAAAGAAACTTACCATTGGCCCTGGCTTCCCAGGCATACCGTGTTGTCCACGTCCACCCTACATATGAAAATAGGCAAGGCAGAGTATTCATAAGAACTCTAACTATTTTTTTTTATTTATTTATTGTTTGCATTTGTGATAACAGCCATACATACTAAAGTGATCAAAGAAATGCTGGATTGCAGAGCCCTACAAACACAGGCATGGAAAACTTCTGGAAGAAATTATGCTCCCCTTCCAGTTAATGGATTTCTCTACTTTCAGAGAGACGAATATTTTGACAGTGTCATTGCATGGAGCACATAACATAAACTGAGCACATAAAAGTCATGGGGAGAAATGCCAGAAAAAATAATACTTGACACTGAATGTAAAGCAACAGAAAGAAATTTCTACTCAAATATGACCTCATGTCAAGGCTAATCCCTCTTTTTGCTGAAAAGCAAAATATCTTTTAAGAAGACAGCTTTATTACCTGGAATTAAATTATAAGACTTCATTTAAATTGAAATTCTAACATTTCATTTTAAACTTTTTTCCAGACAAAATCAATACATATTATTTCTAGTTCAGTAATTTGTGGTAAAAATAGCCTCTCAAAAGAAATTTCACAGAAACGAAGATGACATTTTTGTATCACAGAAAAAAGTGTTGCGAGTCTATTTGGCCTCGTGGGCAGATATGGTATAAGAAATTACCATACAGCTAGCATTCTCCTTTTAAAACTGTTTTTGACTTTTGAAATTTATAGTAAAGGTCTCACCCCACAAAAAAACCCTTCTGCTCAGCCCTAACTTTCTTAAGTTACAGCAGAACTCACCACAGAACTGACTAGCAGCCACACAAATAAACACTTTCAGGTCCAGGGATTTAAATTTAAGTAAAACAAGGGAAGAATTACAAGGAGAGAGAAGGAAAATCCTACTTACAGGGGCACCCTGTGGTCCAATTCGACCTCTTTCTCCTGGCATTCCTCTAGGTCCCTTGAAAAGAGAACAAAAAGTGCATTATTTAGGAGCTCATCACGGCAGAGTAACAAAAAGGGGAAACAATAGTTCACTTGATTTTTTTCCCCCCATAGTGGAGAGAAAAAACGCTACCCCTTCTTTTTTTTCTCCTCCTTTTTCTTTGCCTTTTACTAATTTTTTTTAACATACTTGACTTTTCCTTTGCTTCAAATAAGTTTTGCACTGCATCGCTCTTCAGCAAGTTTCTGCTCAGTCTTTTTTATTTGCTTTTAACAAGAATATATGATTAGGTTCACTGAGACTACAAGCATGACAAAGACAGATGATGTGGACAACAGTTACAGAACCAAGTTATTTTTTTTCCAGCTGCAGGTGTAGCTTATCTTGTCCTACAATAGGAAAGAAGTAGCAGCTTACATAAATCCAAGCCTCACGGCTTGCCCAGTGGAAATTTAATAGACTGTAATTTCTCTTTTCCTGCTCCAACAGAATTTCCAGTTTTAAACACATTAGAATAAATTCTGTATATACTCACCAGGGCCAATAATGCCATTTCATTTACTACATCTCATTCACAAACTAGGTTCCACTTCAGGGATATTACATTCTGCATGACACAAGATAGCGCTTCGCGGAGACATGTCATTATCTGATATCAGAAAGGTGCTTTACTTCCAGAAGCACTGCTGAGAGTCTATTTTCGGCATGTTATGCTGCTCTCAAGTAATCAGTTCTCCAAAACCACGTCTGAATAAAAATTACTCTGAGAAAAAGCTTCTCCATTTCACTTCCATGTCATGCATGCTTATCCTCACCAAAACCTCCGAAATCCTCTGTCCATGGTTTTCTTAGCTAGTGCATTTCTGACCTAAATTATTCCTTTTCTACCTCAGAGCAACCTAAACCAGTTTTTCTCATATTGGAATCACTCTAAATGAAGCATCAACATTAAAAAAAATAAATTAGTCACCCTACACTTACACGAGTAGGTACACAATCACAAAACCTACATTCAAGTTTCTGTTGAGCCTTCTCATTTATCATTATTATCTATGGCTGTGAATTGCAAAGAATAACAACTTATAGTGGACCAAATTTACTGTTACTGGACCAAAATTACTGTTACAGAAAACAAAGCCTTAATTAAGAGAAAGTTCCGCTTCATGACATCAAGTACGGATATCAGAACCTTAAGAGTTCCTGTTGGCAATAGCGACAATCTTAAAGCCACTTCTGTAATATCCAATGCACATGACACTCACCAGAGGACCCGTTGCACCCATGGCACCTGTTGGTCCGGATTCTCCCTAGAAATGGAAATGAAATGACTCAATTAGAGGAAACGGGTTATAGGAAAGTGGAATTACACATTTCCTCCCTGTCCTCCACGCTTGTTAGACCTACTACGAGGCAGATGTGCAGAGTCACCTGTGTGCACCACGGGCACTGTTCCCCATGCTGATGGGAAATGCCATATTTACATATTCTCAGTGAAGCAGGTTTAACTCCTACCCGTTCTAGCTAACAGCCCATACCACCTACTGCACTGTTTCTACCAAGTGTCCTGCTGTTGTTGCCTCCACAGAAAGTGGTAGGCAATCTCAGAAAAGAAATATTTTCTTATACAAACTCTCCTTAACTACTGATTTCTCATTTAAATTTAGATTTTGGAAGATTTACTTCATTTACTTATTTTTAATCTAAAGGAATAGTTCTGTCCCACCTGTGACTACCGCCTACACTAGGCCAAAAACATTTCTGCATCACAGAATCACAGAATCGTCAGGGTTGGAAGGGACCTCTGGAGATCATCTAGTCCAACCCCCCCGCCAGAGCAGGGTCACCTACAACAGGTTGCACAGGACAGCGTCCAGGCAGGTTTTGAATGTCTCCAGAGTGGGAGACTCCACAACCTCCCTGGGCAGCAGCACTGACCAATGTGGAAAAGCCTGAAAAAAAGCATTCTATGCTCTTCTGAAATATCTTTTAACCCATCTTGAAAGGATTGACTCCAGCTGGCTATCCTGTATTACCACCGCTTTGAGCTGAAGTTGTAAGGGTGTTGCAGTACCAGCGAGGGTCAAAAATTCTAAGAGAATAAAATTAAGTGAAAAGTAGTCAGTTCAATAAAATATACTCTCTCTCCTCTCCAATGCCTGTTTCTTTTAAGCCAATCTCTAGTGTGCTAATCCAAAAGAGGAGAGTCAGGTTTTAGTTATGCATTGTTTTGTTTTATTTCATTTCATTTCATTTTATAAAAAAAATGTTAGAAAACCATTTTTCCTCTCTCAGCTTGGTCACACAAAGCCAACAAGGATCACAAACTGGCCAAGCAGAAAATTGCAAGATGTGTTAACAAACTTCATTGTCTTCAGCGTTACACAGGTGTTACAGACAGATCACAGTCACTTCACCTAGCGATACCTTACAAGACTAATACTAAGCCCCAGCTGAATTGCGACTGGCACTATTGAACACTCTTCCTGTATAAAGCCCACACATGTCATCATATAGCACTTTGTATGGATCAAACACACAGTGAAAATGGACAATTCCACATAGCCTCTCCGCTCCATACACGGAGCACTGACAGGAGAAGGCACAAAGCTGCATTCAAAACATCAACTACCTTTCATTATTTGGCATTATAGAAAACATGCTTAAGCATTTAATTCTTTGGGCCATGAAAATACCTTTGCTCCAGCTGCTCCAATTTCACCTTTTGGACCGTCGAGTCCTTTCAATCCCTGTAAGAGTTATAAAAATATGGAGAAATTATATTTATATATGTACACACACAAAGCATTCCTACTATTACTGTTAAATAACTCGATACTAAAGTGTTAAGAATGGAAAAAAAGAAAGGAAAAAAAGAAAGGAAAAAAAGTAAAGAAGAAAAAAACAGATGGAATAAAGTTTTTAAACATTTCCTAAATGGAAACCATTTGTACAAGGTACATTTCCTTGGATTTGGTTTCCGTTTTAAAACAAGAACGTTTAAAAAAAAATCCTAAAACAACAAGAAGGAGGCTCTCAGCCATAGGAAACCTATTTATTTCTCCCTGAAGTAAAACTATGGCCAGAAAACTTGGTAATTTGTAATCACTCCATGTTGCAAACACATCCACCTCTCAAGTTCTCCACCCTAATGCAAGACTTGCCAACAAAGTGAGAGAACTGTCAGGTCTGTGCCTCCTGAAGCTTGGCAGGGGTCATGCAAGCTCCTTCCAGATTCCCAGATCATTTGAAAACACAGTGAAGAAAGCACTAGAGAATATAATACAGAGGTCAGCTTAAAGGGGAATAGCATTGATTTTCTGCAAGGCCCTCCTTCTCTCAAATGCCAGTGATTCTGCTGCAACTGGCAGCACTAAAGGCACAGTCAAATTCACCACTAACACAAAAGAAGTGGAGTATCTTTATACTGAAACTGCTTGGAAACATCATCTATAAGGAGAGGGAAAGTCTTGTTTCTTACCCTGTGACCCTTGAGACCTGGGAGACCGGGAGCACCAGGAAAGCCTCGAGGCCCCTAAGTAGGAAAAAAGGAAAAACAAATAAAATCCTTATTTCTGCAGATAAACCCAGCAATAATGCTGGTAACAGGGAAGAGGGTAGCAGCATTTATACTGGTACTCCTAACACTCCTTCACCTTGGTGACATGATATAGTGAGGCATAGCATTTGAGCAGGTCACAGATGACACAGCATAACATACTATGACGTTAGACCGTCTCAGCACTATGTACATTTTCACTGATATTAAAAGCTTTATTGTTTACATCGGTGTGTAATCAAACCTCAAATAGAAGTAATGACTAGTGGTAGATCAAGTTTTGAAGCTTAATATGAAGAAACCTTAACTAAGCAGAGACCAAAACTCAGAGCTATCGTTTAAAATAAAATAGAAACTGAGACCATACTGCAAACTGTACATGTTCTTTCGGAATATGTCAGTCAAGTAGCATGATAAACAACTGCTATTAAAACACATTTAACAACTAAGCCAAAGTTGCCTTGTACTTAGTTTCCTACCAAGTTTTGCAATTTCTCTTTCAGGGAAGACCAAGTAACGGAAGGGAGGCAGCCGTCTCCTGTTAGAATATTGGTCGTGTGATTTTATAATGGAAATCACATTAACACCTTCATATTCTCAGATGACAACAATTCAGCAAACTGTTTAAACATATTATTTCTTCACTATAGTACCTCTGAACCAAAGTATTCAAAAAAGATTACAGTTCATACCTTTCGTCATAGCAAAAAATCATGAAGATGTATTATAGAATATGATGCATCATCAAGCAACACTGATACTCAGAGGAGCAAAAAAAGAACATGTGTGATCTCAGCATTAGAGAGGAGAACTTCACATACAGAGAAGCTGTTTCCTTGTTAACATCAAGGAATGTAAGAAAGGTCTTTGTCTTCCCATAGTGAATTATATGGATAATGTCTGATCATAAAGTTCAGTGGGAAATTACTCCGGAGCTGGCAGACTCCTAAAGGGAAAATTACTTTATAAATGTATGAAATTTCTAATATATTAGATTGCTTGAAATTATTTATACTCCATGAGTTTCTCAGTGAAGGATGATCTTTGTTGTCATAAAAGTTCTTTTATATAAATTTGAAATTGTACAAATTATGCTTGTATAGACTGAACATCACCTATAAAAACTATTTATTTGGCCTGTGCTCAGTGATATATGTATGTTCGCTTATACAACCAGGCAATCAAATGATCAAGCACACACCTGTGACAAGGCACGTGGCAAGGAGGCAAATCACATACAAGGGGAAACTACCTTTGTGAACGGTTAAATCATGACAGGGCCAAAATCATATAAGATGATAAAATGATGTCATTTTATCCTCATATATACCTGTTTTCTTTTATTTCTAGAGTAAACCATGACAAGTATCCTCTGCAGTACAAGTACGCATTATTTGGAAGTACTTTAATCATATTTGCATATTGAAAATATAGATAAAAATAAATTACATACATCTATGATACAACCACCTCTTACCCTACCCTCAGAGTGACACTTACAAAGGTAAACAGTGCCACCCCAACCTGACATCACTTTATAGCCTCTAAGCACTTCCTGCACATGATTGTGAATGACCATGTGAAATATTGGGAAATGGAGTACAACCAGTACTTATCATCATCTGTTTTATTCATATTTCCCCTACAAAACAGTTGAAACGTGCACCTGTGAAATGACTCTCAGGATTAGCTCAAAGACTTTTGAACCACCTGTTTGATTCTGAGCTATCACACTGATCTGGATCATTAGAGTAAGCTAGGACAAGTATTTCAGAAATTGAATGACAGAACTTTGCACTCATTATTAATAAGAGATAGTGATGACCTAAGTATGATTGTTTTTCTAAAATGTAAATAATCATTCTCTTACTGGAGATCCTGGAAAACCAGGCTCACCGGATTGTCCTGGTCTACCAGGTTCACCCTAAGGAAAGAGAAAAAAAAAGAACACATGAAAATAGCAAATGTGGAAATTAAACTCTCTTATCACTCTTCCAACTCAAACAAATGAGCACATTCACATCAGTATTATATATCTTCTCTTTAATGTAACAATTTCAGTGATATAAATCAACTGCACACACGACTAGCAATGTGCATTAGACACATTAACTTAACAAAGGCTTTTAGCACAGAATTGGAGGAAGACTGAGTCCAAAATGCACCTCAGTATCACAAGATGGCGCTGCAATGTAGATTTCCTGTGAATTAATGAGGCAATCTTCTGTCATAGTCTCACAGAGTCAAATTACTTTAATTTTCCATAGGAACAACAATCTAAAACTGCCTGCATTGTAGCTTGTTAGTTCTCCTTCTGTTCAATGTTTTTAAACGTGGATAATTTCATTCTAGGTCGGTGACTATTTTTTGTATGATGCAATATAGGAAAGAAAATATGGTTCAACCAAGTAAGCATATTTTGAAGATTATTCAAAGTCCTCCAGAGTCACAACCACACATTCCTTTATATGCATCGGTCAGTTCAAATACATCCAGGAATCTGGGCTGCAGGAATATGAAAGGCTTCAGAAAAATAATTTCTGGACAGAGAGGAGGTAAAGCACTTCACAAAATGCAGCTAAAGAAACCCATACGTGCATTGGAAATGGAGAAAGTTCTTAGAGCAGTATCAAGATTTGGCTTCACTGCACTGACAGTTAACTGTTTCCAAAGATTCTTATAACTCTTTGTACAGTTTAATGGGAAAGCAGGTGTTACACAAGCTATGGTAATTTTTATACTAAGATATCCGGCATCTGCAGTTTTCAACTCATTTCCAAGTTATAAATTACAATTCAGATGGATTTAGTGTGTTTTGCAAACAAATAATATATGTCTACTGGTAAATTCTTAGGTTACTGTTATGCATTATGTATATATTTATGCAACATATAGAATACATACATGTTACATATTTGTGCACATACATGGAGTCATAAAATCAGTTATGAATACAATAAATTATTTAAAAGTTTTTAAAATATTAAACACTAAAATTTTATTGTCCAGATCCAGGTGAATGTTATCATCAGACAGTACTTCCAACTCATCATGCAATCCTGAAGAGAGGAGATGCCTCCAATTGCCCCCTCCTAACTGTGGTGTATTATTATGTTTGATTTCAAGAAAGACATCTCAGTTGAAGAACTGGCTGAGGCAAGAAATAATAAAGTGCCAGTGCTTAAACCTGAGGTATGATGGTGACACGTAAGGAAAAGATAGGAGGAGTTTGAAAAGGGTTTCATAGTTATGATACTGCACTTAATGAGGAGTATGATTATACAGAAAGTAAATAGATAAAAGCAGTTACAACAGACACATCTGCTGGTTAGTCACTGTCTCAAAGATGCCAATACTTGTTTTGTTGAAAATAAAACAAGATACAAAGAATAACAAACTTACATCTTCACCAGGTTTGCCTGGAGGTCCCTCTGGTCCACGAGAACCAACTGGACCCTAAGAAATAAATATATTTGTTGAGAAGTCAGTTTAGCCATCATTAAAATATCTGTTTGCTCCATTTCAAAATTTGGTTTTATAAAAACACATGTAGAAAAAGGAGGATTTTATGCCTAAGCACACCTGCTTTATTTTGTAGCACTCTTTCTAACCATTCTGCCCCTAAGAAACATGCATTATATTATATAAAAATATAGGATGGATCCTTTAGGATAAAAAAAAAAAACTAGTGTACACTAAAAATCACAGTTGCTGTGGTTCCAAATCTCTGGCTCTTGCTTTTACTTTTGAATGATTTTATCACCTCCAAAAAATAAATATTCTCATCATTCTTTGTGTAAGTTACACTACCAGGTATGGTTTTACCCGTGCTTAACCATCCTCAGGTCTGTGCTGGAAAAGTAATGATTGTCTACACTATCATCATTATACATCTTCAAAACAATTCAAATTCATTGATTCAGACAACATGTTTTGAACACCGCAACTCTTGACCAAATTTACTCAATAGCTTTGGCTGAGAGAACACAAAAAAAAAAATCTGTTCTGAAGTATATATATAATTTACGTAATATAATATAATATAATATAATATAATATAATATAATATAAAATATTTGCAATTTTATTATAGAAATGTTTGTCTTACCATAGGTCCTGGATCCCCAGGTTCACCAGGTGGGCCTGTGGGGCCAGCACCACCCTAAAATTAACCAAGGATGAATACAGTTAAAAATTCCAAAAAGTAAAAATATAAAGATATAAATTAAAATCCACGATCAGGAAAATCACAGCCCATCGGACAGCATGGATTCTAATTCAGAACCAGTTCACATTGCAAAATAAGGGAAAGTTGGATACTAAAATCTCTCAAGCTTTAGATAAGTCCTGTGCCATACAAAAATCCCACAGGAAACAATACTATGTCAATACTGAAACCAAAACAGTCACCATTTTCATTGCTGTTCCCTCATTAAAAAATGTGTGTTGGGTTAAAACCTTGTTAAAGGTCTCATAAATTGTTCTTTTTGAGTTAATTTGTGTGTATAGAGTACATCTGGAGCAGAGCTCTCGAGAGTCACAAGATGCAGCTCTAGATGAAGATGTATTCATCCATGCATCACTGAAGATGGACATTGCCTCAGAGATGCACACACGTACCAGTTACTCTGTGCTTTGCCTTCATCGCTGGCCAATTATTTTAAACACCCTGAAGTGAAGTACTTACTTGTTTTCCTTGGAGACCTTGAGGACCTCTTGGACCTACTGGACCCTATCAAAAACATAACTTGTTACACACTGGAAAACACCCTTCCCCAAGTAACGTTCATCCTACAAAGACAGCAAAATGGCCTGATAGTGACCACCAAGATAACATTTCTATGGTCAAACCCTCTGAAAGGCTTTTTTTTTCCTCAGGAGACTGATGTTATGAAATACAAAAGTACATAGAATGGAAATCTTCAAACTCAAAAAGCCACAGCAGTGTAAATTCATTAGCAGCTGAAAATATGGGCTTGCTTGTTTTCTGGAACCTCACAGTCTCTGGAATCAGTCAGAATAACTGGGTTGCCTACATAGCTCCATGGAAAAAAGTGTAATAACAGAACAGAGTTGGGGAGAATAGTCTTCCCTTGAAGGGAACCTCATTACTCAGATTAATCTCATAATGGAATCAATGACAAAATAAATTCATGCTGCTGTTCTCAGTTGTGAACAGCAATAAGTGGCAATAGAAGGACGTATTTTCATGAATCATACAAACCACCAAAATAGCTTCCAAACAGTTGTGGCTTGTTACAGAAAATTCAGATTTCCCCTCAAAAAGTTTCATGGGATTTTTAGGAAAAATCTTGTACTTCATTGTAACTTATACCATGAAGTAAACATGAAAGTACATTCTCTTACTTATAGCAGTACAAAAATATCTATAGCAGACAATAACTTGCATTTTGTCAGAGGCTCAAGATTTATGTCTTTTACACATAATTCATTAGTTTTTACCAATTTTTACAAAGCAACTGTAGAGGAGTTAATAATAGGCCATTTAAAGATTCTAATTAACAGTAAAAACAAAACAAAAAAACAATGGTTAAGCTGAACAACTGTCAGTTACTCAGTTTAAAAGGAAAGGAAAAAAGGATATCACAGAACTTGAGGAATTAGTCCAAAGACAGTGAGTGAGTGACAACTGACTTTAGTAGACTTTGTGTAAGGCCTTAGAGAGACACAGATATTGAAAAATACCTTAAAAGATATATTAATATTAAAACAAAAAATATTTGAGAATGACAAGAGTAGAGGCAGTACAAGAGATGAAATGTCTTAAGACAAACTGAGTGAAAGGATTAAGCAAAAGGATGGAGGGCAACAAAGTAGGACAGACTTGTGGAACAAATCCTTGTATGTGTGCACAGCAAATTCACTGAAGAGAGACATTCATAAAAAAGGAAAGTTCTTTGAAGAAATCACCACAAAATTTAATCCTACGGCAAAACCATCAGATTATCTTTAGAACCTTTCAATTTGTATTGAAACTGAGTTTGAAGGTTACTAGTGGGGACTTGGAGCGATAAGATTCATGTAAGCAAACTCATGGACAGTACAATCACTAAAGGATGGTTTCCTTAAGAATGCATGTTAAAAATAACAGCTAAGAGACATCACAATGTGATACAAGTAGTGAAAAGAGATAATATACAAAAATAACCCCAAGAGTTTTAGCAGAGACAGTTTAGGTTGGTGAAACAGCTTTCACAGCCAGTAAAAAATTTCAGTGTTACCATTAAGTCCCCAGTGCACTGAAAGTAACGGGCATTATCTAAACAGTAAGAGATGCCAATGATAAAACTGGACCCATTGGAGAAATAGAATGTCTGTCTTAAAATAATGAAGCACAGCTTTCAGCTAACAGCTGGTTTCAGAAATAATTTTTTTAATGACTACCAAAAATAACTATCTTTGATGTCACCATGTGAAAAGAAGACTTCAAAGCTACATATTTGTTTATTCTGCCTTCCGTTACACCCAATGCTTTTCAGTTACTCTGCAGTGACTCAAGATAAAAGAAAATCAGGACCTTTTTTTTGTCCTGTACCTTACTGTTAGCAGCTGCTATATTTCAGAAGGAGGGAAGGAAGACAACAAGAAGGCTAGAAGTGGGAGAAAAAGCTTTCACTTTAACAAAAGAATATTTTTTCACTTCTTTTCCAGGTACTGTGCAAAACTGCACTAGAACACACTGTACATCCAGGTTCTAGAGGCATAGGAAGTTGAAAAGGATGAATTCCCCTTTGGGTTTTTGCATTATGCATTCCACTTCCACCCTGTCCTACAGTACAGGGCTAATCTGGTCTTACCACTGCACCAGGCATGAGTCCCATCTGACTACCAAGTCCAGATTTCTCATCCAGTCCTGCCATCTGAGCTGAAAATGGCTGAAAAATAAGATTTGTGATTTTAGCTGTCAATCATTTTGACAGTTCATAATGCAAAAATCCACACAACTGAATCTTTGTTGCTTACATTGGCTTTGCAGCACTAAGAACTAAATTCTTGTTTTAATCATTAAAAAGCTGTCTTTCCTGTAAATTTGAGGTGGTTTAAGGCTTCATAGACCAGTTGAATGCATCATATTGTCTGCTTACTATTGTGACTCTACCCACACTTGAATATTAAACAAATGACAAAATTACCTAAAAAGAGGAAAGCCTCCCATGAAATTAATTAGACTTCTTTCACCACCTTCAAGTTTAAATCACACCTTAACTTCACCTGCAACATTCCTTCATGTCTTGTAAGTCTCCCTTGTTTCCACTTACTGTGTTTCAAGTTCAGAAATATCCTAAGGTAAATGAAAATGTAGCTGATTTTTATGATTTCAAAGTAGAACTTTAAGCATGTTGCCCTTATCCGGCAAAACTGAAGGCCACTGTTGTTCATGCCAATTCACAGAGACAAATGAGTTAGAGCAGGGAGAACCTTCAGTGCCTTCCTTCTTCTTCAAGCACATAGTTGAAAGCAACAGTTTTATTTTGCTTTGTTCAGAGCCAGATCCTCAGTTGTAGCAGGTCAGAGTTTACAGTGGCTGAGAAGGACCAACAGCAGAAACGTGCATTCAAGTCTTCTAAGATTTAGTTTGTTCCGCATCAGATTGGTCCCCAAACACATTTTCTGCAGGGCTGGAGATTGCCTAACTTCAGAGACAGCAATACAAACCAAAAATGTCTTAGATCTCTGGCTACACCTATTCTTTCATGTTTTCTGTGGAAATCTATGAAGGATGGTAGTCTAACAACCATCCTGGCGCTTCTGGGATTCTGAGGGATTTCTCTGTGCTGGAGATGTTTACTTGGGCTGAATCTGCTGGATTCAGGAGTATTTGGAAAGGTGGGTAAGTCAAGAAATGCTGCCCAAACTTGCAAGCTGTTGGCGTAACATGAATATTTCAGCTTATTGTCAGTATAACTCTATTGTTTTTAGTAGCGTTGCAGGAACAATGGAGTGAGAAATCAGAACAGATAGCTTCCAAACAGCAATGAATGTGTAACTGAATATACTTGAGAAATTCAAATATGTATTTCATTATCAATCATAATTAGCGTTCCATAGAATTGGGGAACGGTGGTAGAAAAACAGCCTCACAGAATAACTTGTCTGTATCTATGGCTGGTTAGTACTGCTTTTCACAAACAATTCCTTAGTTAGTTTTCTCTGCGTTGGTCTTGACAATTCCAGCAAGAAGTATACTTAACCACATTTTAATTTCCCTCATTAGGTATTCTGTTATTTATAATTCATCTTACTTTTTCTTTTCCGCATTCCTGATTTGGTACACCAGTTTCCCTGTACTATTGCCCTTGGTTTTAAATCAGGTGGAAGTAACAGAACCCTACTGAGGGTTTCAGACTCGGGCACCTTGGCTTTTCTAGATCCTAAAACCCACTGCAAAAGATGTGTCCTTTCCGAAGTTTCTCACGTTTGACCTGCCCCAGTTTTTGGCAGAGCTTGCACTGCCGCTAGCTGCTGTCCCTCATGACTGGGAGACAGGAAGTGTGGGCCCAGAGTTCTGTGTTCACCGAAGCAAAGAAGTTTGTACTCTTTGTATCATGTGGATCTGGCGCAACACTCACTTAACTTTCTACTAAAGCAAGTGTAAAACTTACCCTGCTTAGTCCATCTGGTCCCGGGTGGGTAGGATGCCCTGGAGGACCAGGGTCACCAGGCTGGCCAGGAATACCAGGTTCACCATCAATCCCTTGAGGACCACGAGGACCCTAGAGAGAAAATTGGAAAAGCCAACAGTGTGCAACAGTATTTATTAAAATCATTGTAACTGGCAGACAACTGCCTCGTTTGTGATGTCTGTATTTCTACAGAAAGATCTTCAAACAAACAACATCCCTCAAGACCCATTCCTACTTTCAGATCAGAAGCACTGGCTAAAATTAGTCACAAATCCAATACATAAGTAAACTGCACTAATTTGTCTCACAGGCTCATTTAGAAACTCAGGCTTCCTGTCATTCCATACTAGACTATACTATTCCTGAAAAACTATTTGGCTTTGCACACAATATAGAATATCACAAATTTACTTCTAAAATACATATAGCTCAGATTAGAGTACATAAACACACTTGTTTAGGAAACTCCAGCATAAGGCTGGATTTTTACAGCCTCCTGACATCATGAATGTTTTAGACAGCTCATACTATTGCTGAATTCTCCACACAGTTACCCTGCCAAAAATGCAGAGTAACTCCTTTGGTGTCGATGTTATCTCTAGCTCTCCTTCCCAGAATAAGCTAGGAGGGCATCCCATTGCTCTCATTTTGATCGCCCACTTTTGATTCTTACACTGGATTCATCTTATCTTTTGTCAGAACCGAAAATAAATATGGAAGTAGCTAATAAAACATTAGTGGAACAAAAGCAATAGCAACAGGGCCAATAAAGATATACTTCAATCTTAAAAACAGACTTTAAAGCGCTTGTCACTACTGCTTCCTTCATGAGAATAAAATGTTTGACTATGGCGAGGAAAACTTTTATACTCTATAATGGGCTCTTCTATTTTAAGGATCCTTAAACATAAAACTTTGGAATCCTGGCTCAGTGAGTCACCTTTACAAACACAATTATAATCAGACAGATTGCTTGTATTTCCATGAGGTGAGGACTGTGTTTCCTTGCAGCCTACGACACATTTCAGTGGAATTTATGTCTGAGGTAATATGGTTTGAACTGGTATGTTTTGAACTAGTATGGTTCACAAAAAAAAAATAACATTCCCTTGGGAAAGGGCTACACTGGGATAGCATTGACAATAGGATTCCTGGAAACTCCCAGTGAATGAGCTAATTCTCTTAATTCTTGATCTATCTTTATGGTTTGAAATTCCTATAAGCCTAGCAATCAGGGGAAAATCTTTTTCTTATCAGACATACGTGTATACACACACCCTGAATCGCAGAATGAGTTGTGAACAGATGGCATTCTGAAACAAATAAGATTTGTGCATGTTGGATGGAAGCAGAAGGTTCTAGTAGAAAACATTATTATTTAATACTTCTATTATAAACAGAAGTACACACTGCCAAACCTAAAAGTGCATACTGTCCAAAGGAGGAAAAGAATGAGTTATCTTCTTTTGTTTGTTCTCAAAATAAAAAGAAAACAAAGCTAAGCATTAGAGAAAAAAACAGTTGCCTATAAAGAATTAGGCAAGCTTGTATAAAACTACCGATTTTCAATATACAAACCAAGACATCTTAATAAAATCTGATATAGAAAAAGGGTTTTTTTTTTCATTTCTTTTTAGAAAAGAACCAGGTTTTTAGTCATCAAAAATCAACCTGCTTCAAGAGCAACGCTGCAAGCCCCTATCTCAAAACATCCCTGAAAAGCATGTTTGTATTTGTAGGTGGGAACTAACCAGTGGTACGCAACAAACTTGATTATACTTTTATTTGGTTTATATTATTTATCTGTTTACATGCATGGGGTTTTATTTAAAAGCCCTTTCACTTTCTTTCACCAGCTCAAGGTCACTGAAGTTTAAAAAAGAAAAAAGAAAAAAAAATCTAACAGCGGCCACGAGGTGGCACCGTTTAAACACGCAATTTACTCATTTTGGCCCACTGCTGCCGCTGCTCGGGAAACGACTACAGGTTTTGCATATAACGGAATATAAGGAAATGCAGATCATGGCACAACACTCTCAAACTACTATGTACTTTAACTGCTACTGCAATTACAATGGAGTGTAAATCCATATTGAAACAAAACAATTCAGTGATTCTGAGGATGCTCAAGCTCATTTTCTGTCTCCAAAAATCCATTTGTAAACACCTAAAATTTTATCATGCTCCAAAACTCCCCCTCCTTAAATGCATTTTGCAAATGCAAACATGCTATTCCCTAGCTGTTTCTCTCTCGTTGTTCACTAACAAAGAATCTGAAGTAAGAAATACGCTAATGCTCCTGAATTCATTTTACATGCAAGGGTCCTGCTTTTTGTAAAAGGCAGAGATCCATAGCAAGTTTGAGTTCCTTCTGCTCACTAATCAGTAGGACCCCATGTCAAGAACGAAAAAAAACATCCAAAGAAACAAACAAACGGCTTGGAAATGTGCTTAGTGGTTTTGTAATATCAGCAGTTGGCAATGTATTTACCCAGATTAATTTTGTAAAGGGTGTCTGTACAAGGTTACCTGCTCCATCAGGTATTTTAAACAAACTGCAAACAATGTGCAGAGAGGTGAGCTAACTTTTTTTTTTTTTCCGTGAGTATAAATAAAAAAATCCTGCACTAGTGGTCACTCTGTATCTAAAAGCAGTGCTCTTTGGTCTCAGACCTACACTCTGACATACACGCAGCTCACCAGAACCTTTGACATAACATTTTCAAAGAAGCTGACTAGATCCTAATCCATTGATATTCCTTGAAAGGAGTATAGTAACCTGTGGAGTATAATAATCTGCGTCAAAGGAACTCAAAACTATTCACAGCCTTCTGGTATTTTTGGTGCTTCTAGCCACCACTCTCTAGAGACATACAAGGGATGTATGGCACACAATCAGGAAATATTTAGCATCTCATTGAAAATATTGCACATTAGGAAAGCATTTCAGACGTCTCTATAAACACAGTCAAGGTTCCTCTATGCACCACAAGATTTCACAATTACTCCCCAGAATTCTTTTAAGCATCTTGATACTCATTCATCAGACAACTGTCTTATGGCAATCTAGAGAGCAGCAGCGGCTTGGCATCCATCTCAAAGAGGCTACATACTTACTCCATTGCTTTAGAAGTGTCATTGCCATCTATGGACAATAGGCACTCAACTGGAGGAACAGCAGAAAGGAGTCAGTTTTAGGCCTATGCCTAAACTCAGTATTGGCTTGCTCTCTCCTGAGGGATAGGAAAATATCCACATAGAAATTATAATTATATGACTCTTTAAAAACTGGTTTTAGCAGCTTCTGCTCTTTGACCTAGCTTTTTCAACAGGAACATGTCGTCTTTGGTATTCTCAGCACTCCCTTTTGGCCTTTCTGTGGTTCTCCACATGCAGACACTGAAATTCCCTTATGAAGTCTTTATTTCCACCAAGCAATCTTGATTATATTATTCACCAGCATACCAACATATGTAGTCAGATATTAACTCCTGATAATTTCCTGAGCTTTGCCTTTTCTGAAATACTCCGAGCTACACAGCTCACACTGCTTCTGGTGCACAGTAGTAACCAGCAAAAAGTTGGCAAGTTCTTAAACAGGCAAACACGATGTTCCAGTTCTGTTCTTTTTTTTTTTTTTTTTTGAATTCTGAAGAAAGCTGTACTCTCAGATGCTACTTTGGGAAAGTTTGTTGAGAAAGTATGGCTTTTAGTGGAAATACTGCTAAAACTCCATCAATTATGTCAAAACATTCAGGTTTTCAATCTATCCAGGGAATGGTGAGATATAAACATGTTTCTGTTTGTTACCTGATTCTTGGAAAATATGAGGAAACTTCTCATACCTCTAGAAGACATGGAGACAGTTAAAAGTCTAAAAGTCATCTAACCACTTGAGGTTAGTCCAGTACTTGCTTTCTGAGATATTCAATAACTTACAGGTCTTCCCTTTGGTCCTCGTTCTCCTCGTGGTCCTTGTGAGCCTGGAGGTCCCTAAAACAAAGATTAGAAATATTAAGTACCTTTAAATCTAGCTAACAAATAATAAAGCTGTGAAAATATGAAATGCATTGATTATTTGAAAATTAATCTCTTTTTTGGGGGGGTGCACATCATCATAAAGCGAACAGCTTTACAATCACCAAGTATTCAATATTTCTTCTCAATAGTACATTGCCTGAAGGGAGTAGAACCAGGATGCAGAGATCTACATCTCTCATGTGCTTCACAAGCTAATTTAGCAAAGGTTTTCTGAATGCTGGAGGCTGTTAATGCAGAGATGTACAGGTTTGAGACATCCTTCTTGCTAGCCAAGAACTGCTCTCTGCGTAGCCGCAGCCGGGGAGAATACTGCATCTCCTTCCAGTCCTGCTAGATCCCTGCTAGAAAAGCATTCCCCACCATCAACATTGCACAAAGGTCCTCAGACATGCATGTACTACAAGCACACATCCATTCAGTTAAGGCATGGGCTGACTAGTAAAAAAATCTCATAATCGAGTTGTCTCCTCAAAGCTACTGGTTTTGCAATATCCACTACAGGCACGGAATAGTCCTCCTTCACATCATCCTCACAAGACAAAACAGAAATGGCAGGAAGTGGAAAATGCTATCATCAGAGAAACAGAACATCAAAAAATACTCACGGCTGGTCCTGGGCGGCCTCGTATTCCTGAAACCTAAAGAAGGCAATATAAATTAAAGTTACCACACAACATTATGGCTATATTTGTCACAACTACCCTACCGAAAATTAGTTATTAAAAAGTAAATAGCAAGAGAGAAAATTAAAGTACCAGGGAAGTTGTAAGGCTTTTTTGGGGGAAAAAAAATAAAATAAAATCCATTAGTTATCTCTCCAGTTTGGAATATTTTTATAAGCAATATGAGCAAAATCTTGGAAGTAACATTGTTATTCTAAAACCAATGAAATAAATAAGTGAATTACAATGATTTAGTCTCAACTTATCGATTCTTTTGTTTGTCTTCATGCCAGAAAGGGATAATAAAGATAGAAAGTAACAATTTATTTCACCAGTTTTCTCAAGTGTCTCTGCACTTTCCAAATACTAATTTAGCATTATACCGCCACAAAATTCTAACTACAAAAATAAATACTATGACAGATTTAACTCCGTAAGATTCTTTCCCAAAGTGCAATTGACAGGAATTTCTGATATTATGTATGTGAAAGAGCATAATTAATTCCATTCCTTTCATTCCTAGACTGTACATTTTTTGTTGTATTTCCTTAATTACTGCAATTCTGCTTTAAAGCACTAAAATGTACACTTCTAGGTTGTGATGATAAATGAATTAAAAAATGGACTTACAGGTGGCACTATTCCGGGTTCTCCTTTTTGTCCCTGTAGGAAAAAGATGAAAAAACATCCAATGGCAGAAAATAAGTGAAAGTACAATTAACACTACCAGTTTCACCAATACCATCCCTGTGACTGTGACAAATGCTAAGACTTCTCTAATGATACAACTGAGACTAAATTAAAGTACCTGTGATAGCTAATCCATACTATTTTTAATGACTATGGACATTCATTAAATTAAGGCTATAAGTTAACAGACTTTCTCTAACTGCATAACATACTGGCGGAAAGAAGAGTCACACTAAAAAATTTCCATGACACTTAAGTACTAGAAAACATGTTGTAGTTCTGTTATTGGATTATTTGATTCATACAAAATGCAGAGCCCAGAGCAGCATTCAGATTCCATTTCTTCAAGGTATTAAATTAAAATTCATATCATTAAATCTATGGACATAAAAAACCTGCATGTCCACCTGCAGCACAGGGACAGAATACAAAATGATATAGCATAGTTTCAGAGTGAAGGACACGGCATTTGCCAGTTGACTTTTCTTGGAGTTGAATGTGTTGACAATTATTACATGTTACATAAAATAACTGTGTTTAGGACTATTGGTGGTAACCACGTNAGTAATAAGCTGGTTACAGTCCATTTATTTCCTCGAAGTACTTCTGCACAGAGAGCTACTTGGTTTTAGTGAGTGCATATACTTGATCACCTAAAAATAATTTCAATTATATCTTGTAGCTGCACACTATCTTAGAAGATCATTTATCAGAATGCATTTTAATTTCTTTTCTAAGAATAGATCATCTCTTTGTTTAATTGCATACTATGAGAGACGATGCCCACAGAACGGTGCCTCTGTGCAAGAACGCATCATCCCAGTGCTACCTACTGCACACTGGGCAGCTAAGTCCCAGCAAAAAACAAGCTGCAAGTTTTAATAGTTTGGCTTCCAGTTACCTAGTGGCCCCCTCCCTCCTTTTGTGGCACTGCTAGAGATGAAACAACCAGACTACTCAAACTGGAATTCCTTTGATGTAGACAGCAGGGATTTTCAGCCAGGGGGATTCTCTATATTAAGACCAGGATTTTTGCCTGCATCCCAGCATTTTTTCCATCTGGACTGCAATCTCCCTATCCACTGAGGAAGACCAAGAGGAAAGAATTAAGTGTTTTTAACAGAGCTTATATTTGATTTCTGTGAAGCGCTCCAAGGAGATGCAAGAGATTCTTTTAACAGTTGTAATACATTTAAAAAAATAAATTTAAAGTAAGGGAAATCTTACCTTTCTCCCTCTACCTATTAAAAAGAACAAAAGAAGAAAAGAGAGGAAATTAATGTTTTCACTCTGATAGACAGAACATGACAAGAGTTGCGTGAAAGTGTTGCAGCTAGAGCCATCCTTGATCCTGGATGCACAGAAGGTGGTGTAGTGCCTACAGGGAGCTGGGGAAGTTCCCAGGGACACTCATACTCCCTCATTCGGGTGTGAGGAATCAAAATGGTTTGCAATGATGTCCCCTGATTCTCAGCCTTTTTCAGTGTTGCACAGAATAAGAAAAAGCATTTCAGGAAAGCAGAATATCTTGCGGAGAATTGTCAGAAGCTTTGACAGTGAAGTCAAAGGAAATTTTATTACTGACTTCAATACAAGCAACGTTGATGGATCCACAACATAGTACATGGTATTTTTCAAAAGATAGGGCTGACTGAGGGATTGTTGACCTTTTCTTGTTTGAAAAGCACCTGCAATATCATGTGCCTGAATTCAGAGCCCTATAGCCACAAAAATCCTTCAGAAGAGTATTTTATTAATACCTTGAATAACAGTAAGGAATCCTGGAATGTGGCCATACTACTTTTATATTTGTTGGGTGTACCTTGTTGGCCTTGGCCTAACGCCTCCCAAAATACAGCAGGATGCACCATCTATTTATTAATGCTTGCCACATCTTGCTCCATTGCTCAATTACACAGGTCCATACCACATGCTCTTTATCTCTACTTTATTCTATGTTAAGCTAAACAAAAGCAATTATATCTCCTGAAGAAATTGCTTTAATTATTATATATAAAATGTAGTTCAAATAATGCAATACACAGTATTAATGAGCATTAGTTGCAAGTTAAGAGATTTTCTTTTAGGAAAATTGAAGGGGGATTGCTTCATCCAAGTCTCTCCAGGAAGAAGAAATGGACTGGAAAAGGCATAATCTTTAAGGCGTATAACAGAAAGTGTGCAAACAGGGAGTTAATACTTCATACTATTTTTTTTCTTATGTCTCACAAAAGGATCACGCATCTGTGTTTCCACTTTGGGGAATACACTGTTTACATACAATGTTTACATGTATTCATCTATTGGAGGGGCCTCAAATTGAGTATTTTATTAAAGCATGCATTTATTTTAATATATGTTTATATAATAAATATATAGTTATCTTAATATGTTCATGATATGTATTTACGTTTATATATTTATCTTTCCGTTCCAGACAAACCACAAAAAGAAGCCAGAATTCAACCTCACTGAAATATCAAGATGGAATTCAGATCAACCTTTTAGTTATAAAGCCATTTGGGCTTATATCAGATTCATAGTCAGAAGAAAATTGTTTCCAGAGCCAGCTCAGGTGCAACCCAAGATGGACGATAACTGTCAAATATCTACTCTCTTCAGATTTAAACTTTCACCATGGAAATACTATTAGAAATGTAAAGTATCATGAGGTTCCTAGTCCTTTTGACTGGCTCTTCTTTCAAAAAAGTGAACTGGAAAGCAATCTTACCAATGGTGGTATCAAAATCACGTGTTGTATGGGGACACACAGGACAGCACTCTCCTGGGGGCACCTGTGGGTTCTCACACTCCAGCACATCTTGACACTGGATTTCATCGCAAAGAATAGCTCCGTTGTCACAGACGCAAATTTGGCATGGTGAGGGCTTCCATATATCCCTGTTCAGGTACATCTGGCCATTCTGAGTGCAGGCTATTTCTTCAACATCTTCTCCTGGGATAGAAGAGAGAATGTACAACACATTTTCCAACTGTGAAATCAAAAGAGGAGTAGGTCTGGACAAGGAAAAACAGTATCTGAAGATAAGAAGCAGCATCACACACACAAAGAAAGCAGTCCACCAGCATAGCTGAAGCTGATGTTAAGGACTTTTAAATATCAGTCATCTTAAACATCTTTCTTATCTTACCAACTTATTTCTTGATCAGAAAGATGTGAAACAGTGTCATCACGGAGTGCACAAACCCGCTGCAGTATCAAATGAACACGTTTTCAGGAGTCTCTGGATGTCATTCTGCTCAGTGGGGTACTAACTCTGCGTTGAGGAACTCCTGCTATGTGCCAGCTCTTTGTAACTGCTGTGCACAGGGTGTTACAGATGTCTGACTGGAGAGACGAACCTGTGAGAATTCTGTACGAAACGACATACACTAACTGCTCCCTGCTGCAGGTACCTTACACAGCCACACGTACGACAGTGTTGAACAGACATGGCAGTGTTTGTTGAAAAGGAAAAAAACTCATTTATTGGGGTCTTGGTGTAAGGAAACACCAACACAGAGGATCAAATCTTCCGAACAGGACAGTCACCGTTCAGTGGCAATAGCAGTCTCCATTGCAGGGGTGCTTGCAGCAGTTTCTCCAGCTGAGTGAAGACAGTCTCCTCAAAGTGTTTATTTTCCTCAGTTGCTATAATCCAGCTGGTCATGGCCCTATGCGATTACCCCAACACATGCAAAAATTATTGCTACGGATATATATTAACTACATACAAAATACCTCCTGAATATTTTAACTGTATATGAAAGACTATCCTATGTGGCCATTTATATACGAACAGCAATGACTGACTATATGCATATGTCCTATTCACACATTTGTATGAAGGTCATTCTATTTTATTGAAGTTGCATATATCATTTTTAACTTAAACCACTCCATTCAAGGAATGTTTACTTTCTTTCTTGTCTTAATACTATTACTTTTCTTTCTTTTCCTTGAATTCCAATTTAGAAATAATTTCTTACTAATTATTCAGAAATCCATTCAATATAGTTTTTGCTCTCTCCTCTCCCACCAATCTAGTGCCACCAAGGTGGAATAACTTCTCTGGGTTCAATTTATAACTTAGAAATTTCAAAGATTTCCTCCCTCATTTGATTGACAGCAGCATTTAAGGGGACATAACCATCTGTTTAGGTACTGTTCTGTCCATACTTAAGTCTATGCCTCTGTTTTCTTCCTACTCTGTAGGCAAATACTCCAACTCTCTGGATTATTTTTTTAATCATGAGGTGAGTATATCTCAGTATCTCCCCCTAAAAATTAAAAATGCCCGATAAGGGACTCAACAATCAAGTGGAAACTTTTGTTTGGGTATCTAACATTTTACAGAATGTCCTATCAGCAAAAAAAAAAAAAAAAAAAAAATATTTTCACTTTGGCCCAATGAATATTTCATTCTCTAAAGGAACACAAGCACCCACAAAAGCAAAGAAGCAGGCTGTCCCTAGGAAACAGGTCACAAACTTGAACACCAGGAACCCCAGTGCCAAGACGCCCTCCTCTGAGTCACGGACAGCAAAGCTGTCACACACAGCCCAAAATTATTCTCATGACCCCTGGGATGCTGTGGAGAGGATTAATCTTACCTGGGTGGGACCTCCATCTGACTACAGAAACCTTCCTATCAAAAAAGTCTTTGAAACAGGACAATCCAGTTAAAACCATTAGCTGAAAATTCCCAAACAGCCCTAATGTCTAACTGAGATATATATATATATATGAGATGCATCCCACTAGTCAAAGATCACAACCATTATTTTTTAAGAAAACCTGTTGGTAGTGTAAAAATTAACAGCTCTAAGCACAAGGACAGTTTCACTGTTCTATGCACTTCTGTCCTAATTTAAACCAGATGTAAACAGAAAATCACAAAGTAATAAATACGAACAGATTTGGAATTTCAGCTTCATGCCTTAATTCAAGTCCAGTTACTCCATCAATGTCAAAGCTGGGAGAAATGGAGCAGATGTGTCATTAACTGTTGCCTGCCATCACTAGCATCTGCAGCTGTCTAACAGAAAGCGAAATCCAAATTTATACCAGGTCAATTCCTCTCTTCAATCAGTTTATCATACCCACAGACAAAATGACTCAAAGGGGTGCTGCAGAAGATCAGCAGGAAATGTTTTCACTGTGAAGTAAAGACATCAACCAAGTGCACTGTACAGTCCATTTATGACACTGAGAATCATTTTCCAAACTGCAGATCGGATTTTGGAAAGCACTCTTCTCGCTTCTCCCTTGTGTGCATGACATAATGCGCTGTCTGACATATTTAGCCTTTTCCCCCCAGATGTCTGGCATATGGTCTATGTCTTCCTTAATGTATCACCCGCAGAACTCGTCGTGCTGTTCAGAAGAGCAGCAGTTTGCATAAATGAAATTTCTAAGTTACTGAGCCCAAAGTCAGCATTCTGTCATAACTTCAAATAAACCACATGGCAACTGCTTTGGCAAATCAGAGCTGAGCCAGATGGTGACTAGCTTCTGCCTGGGTCCTGCTCAGTGGCTGAGAAAGAGGTAGAGAAAGGCAGGGGGAAAAAGCAGATACCAACTTCTGGAAGTGTACTAAGAAGTCTGATTTCCTATCAGATTGCAGATATGCTGATAATACAGAAAAAAAAAAAAAAGAACAAAAACCAAAACACCACCACCAAAAAAAAACCCCAAAACCACCAATACCCACCCCAGAACACACATTTTTAATTTTAAATCTTTTGATTACATTTGGTGCTTCCAGTTTTCCTTTCTGCTGTGACTGCATTAAACTGGAGAGTAACCTGAAAAGAACAGCTGTTTCAAAGCCAACTCATCCCACAAGCACATTTCGACGTTTTACCCTCAGGCCTGAACTGCAGGCATATTACCCATCTACACCCAGCCCAGGAAAGGCAGCAAAGGAAACTGTTCCACTGTTTCCTCCCTGGTTTGGAAATCTGCAAGGTTTTTTTAATTACAGAGACCAAGTCCCAAACTCTCTATGTCGCGTGTTCTTTCTACCTCTGCAGTTGTAACACAAGGTGCTGAATGGCTTGAGAATCAGCTTTGGAAATTCTTAATGTGGCAAAAGGATCTGATAGCCCATTAACTGATTCCTTTCTTACCACCAAAAAGTACAACTCGAATTGGTACTGGACCTGGCTAGATAATCTACAGGGTTGCAAATCCGTTGAAGTCAGTGAAAATGAGTTTCAAAGCGGTCTGCAAATATAAAAGGCAAGGCAGAATAAATACCATACGATATATTTATTCATGAGCTTCCACAAAGGACCTTCCTGAAAGACGATTTCAATGAAAAGCACAGTGAGTACAATGCAATTCTTTTTCTGGTATGTATTGATCTGTTGGAGTATGAGTTTCGTTTTAAAGAACTATTTGATCAGAAGCCAAACACTCAGTTATAGCTAATATATTAAATCATCATACTCGGAGACTACGCATCAACAGTTTGGAACTGAAAATCACATCATGCACTGACATACCCGGGCCCAGTTTTGTGACAACAATGAAACCGTAGTAATTACTGGGGGGGGGGACGACCCCATCCCCGCCACTAGATGGCTGTCAAAGTCCATCAGTCATCACGAGCAAGTGTCACAGTTTATGCACGGTAAAGGTGTGCAAGGCACACCCTGCTTTAGGCATTTGATGCTGAGCTTGTTTTCCCTTCAAGTAAATTTCTCTCATGGTTAATTCCACTCCTCAATAAGCCAACAACAAGACAAGATTTTTAAAAGACCGCATATGAAAGCATTTCAATCTTGCACCTCCAGATAGACATCATTTTGAAAGCAACGCCTGGAAATTCACTGCTGCTCGGTTTGCTGTTCAAAGGTACTCCTTATTACGGTACCCTGACTGCTTTCATTGACTTGTGGTTTGCATCTTGCACATGGATAAGGAAAGCAAGGCCTGGGCACAGAACCAGGCAGAACAAGAAGAAAGTAAGAAGGAAAATGACACTGTAAGAAGACAAAATTAAGCGTGGAGGTGGGTTGGG
>VZSZ01006636.1:161822-207104 GCA_013398815.1 Ibidorhyncha struthersii
GTCTTGAGCAAAAATATTTCAAAAGGTTAAGAACAGGGAGAAAAGAAAGATTACTCCACATGTACAAACAGGGAGGCTTGATGACGCTGTCATCCTAAGGTCTTATTTTTCCTCTCAGAAATGTCTCCAAAGCTGCAAACTATACTCTGCTGTTACCTGTCTCTGCTTATAGACAACCTAATATGGAAGCAGTCAACCACCATTACCTAAGCTGAGGAGAGGGCAAGCATACAATGGAAGGGAATACATCGCCCAACACCCTACTTGGGAAAAAAACGGCCCGAGCAAATCTGGCAGACACATAGGTTTTCTGCAGACATTAACAACTTTGGTTCATATAGGTAAAACTGTAAGGGAAAGGAAAGGATTTGACAGCAAAGTAGCTCCATTTCATTGCATTTTTACTAGTCCTACCAATACAATTAAAGGAGCCTCAAGGCTGATAGACCTACAGCAGCAGAGAACAGTCTAACAAAGGCAGAAAAGACGATGACTGGTATTGAAAGCACAGTCTGCCAGTTTTATGCTTTTTTCTGCCAAGAGGGACTTCCTGATGCCTACTGTAACCAAACCCCAATGCTTTTACATTGCTTAACACAAGAAGACTGGAACAAAAGAGGTATGGTTATTTAATGAAAAAGGGTTAGCAACAAAACAGCTTGTGCAGGTAGTTTCTCATTCTCTCTTTTGTCATCCTGATGCTAGTTTGTGAAAAGTGTAATATTGTGAAATAGAAGATTACATAGATACAGTGTTTTTTAAGTTAAAAAAAAAAAAAACATTCAATATGAAAAGCTGAGTTTCAAGTTATGAATTAGAAAATTTAATCCTGCTGACTCACAAAGCAGAGGTGCAGAAGGAAATCAAAGTGAAAGATGATACGTGCTAACAACCATTTTGCAGATGTACTGTTGTGCATGGGTACAGACTGCCAAGAGAGGGACAAGAGGAGCTTGGTGTTAATAATCTTCACTTGTCAGCCTGTTGTAACAATAACGGAGGGCTTGATCCAGTTCCCATTAAATCAATGGAAAAAAAATCTCATTTACTCCAATAAGAATAGACCGCCTGTTTTGTTTATCTTTTGGTAACTTTTTTTTGAGTGGTAATAAATAAAGTATTATCCAAATTACTGTGCCATGCAAATTATAATGTAAGCACCAATTATGTTGAAAATCAGATACTTTTCAGGAGTGCTGATAAATACAAAACCTATTTTGCATTTGTTGCACAGTAACAATTATTGTTAATAATGATTAACACACACAGTTTACATAAGTACTTTACAGTTACATACATGAGGATGAACCTGGAATCCCTTACTAATAGAAGTCTGAACGGATTCACAATTCACCTAATATGAAATATTTGATTGTCAAAATGAAATCAAATTTGCATTCAGACATTTCCTTTCAGGATACATTGTATATCTCAGTGAACTTTAAATAACAGCTCCAGTATAACAATGCACTTAAATCCAAATAACTCAGCATTCTCTTGGAAACACCAACCACTAATGTGGCCTGTAACACATTAATTCACTGAAGGTTACAGAAAAGAAATGTTCTCTTGGTGGCTTCAAATTCAGTTTAAGTCTCCCTGCATAGCCAAGAGAATAAGCAATGAATGACAAGCACAGATTCATCAAGAGTATCATGCAGAGGATTTATTCGTTACAGGACTGTCTAAAAGAATAACTAGCACAGATGTTCACTGGTCTAAAAAATCCGATGACTTTCTCAAAGTGGCTCTGTGTTGTTTTATGCCAGCTGAAGGTCCGGATGAACACTTCATTTTGCATTTCCCCTATGGTTTCCTGGGGAAATTAGGCTTGTGCGATCCTACTGGCTGCACTGTGACATCTGTGTCCCCATTCCCAGTGGCTGATTTGATCCAGATTTGACAGAGACCTTGTGAGAGACCAGGTCACTAAGATAATTGTGCTTCTGCAAATTTTGAGAACATACACAGTTAGGAAGAGAAGGGAGTTCCAAGTTGAGTACCTGCTTAAAAAGATCCTAGAGGATAATTTGCAAAGTTAAAAATAAATATTTTTAAAAGTGTTCCACAGATTAAAAGATGTTGAATGGTCTTAATTCCAAATGAGTTTTCAATGTGATTGAGGAAGTCAACCCTCTAGACAACCCTTTGTGCCTTGTTTCAGACGCAGAAAAGTCACAGGGTGCTCTCCTAAATTATGTAGATAATTTTAAAACATGTATTTTAGGACTGGAAAATTACAGACTCAACTGTTTTTCCTGCAGGAAAATAATGTTAGGTATGAATAAATACTGCTAAGTATCAAGGTGCAGGTCAGCTCACAAGCAGAGACTTAATAGTTGAAATTGCTACAGCAGTTACCCAACGCCTTGCTACAGACATACACTTTGCAGCTGGCCAGTCGCTTCTGGCTGGCACTAAGGGGAGGGAGTTCGCCCTCTGAGATTCATCAACCAAGAAAATCCAACCTCTGAGCTCTAAACAGTCCAGAGGCAGAAAGCAACAGCAAAACAATACACCCTGACTCGGGAGAAGAGGTAATCTCCCAGGTAAAGGGCTCTCTGAGTGTGATCCGGCAACTGGGTTTTGTCTCTTCCAGAAAATTGTGCCAAAATAAATAATTCTGTTTTCCACTCAGCATTGTGATTCCAGATTTGGCTGAATAGGGAAAACTGAAAAGGAAAAACTATGCTCAGGATAAAGTTAGACTCCTCTGAACGAATTTTAAATTAACATCCGAATTATACAACTGCTTCTCTCCACTGTTTCCTTAATTGGATGGAAACAATACTACCCTACATTTGGTTTGGTAGTCTGCATTTCCCCAACTTACAGGTTCATGTATTTATGTCGTCATAAGTGTGAACAGGAGTTTGGCTTGCCTTTTTATGGATACGGTTAATTTCCAGCACAGAACAATCAAGAACAGTGGTGTTTTTATTATAAGATTCAACACATACTGAATACAAAGGCAGAATATACTGGGATCCCTTCCAGTAAAAGGATTTCTCTTACTGGTCCCACAGCACCGTCCAGTGCTTATTACACTGTCCAGTTCCCTGACAGCATCTGATGACGCTGTATCTGCATATTAACCTCACTGTTCCTGAACAGAGCTACTGAACAAGACTCAACCCTTCTAAGGCCCCCATCTTATGCTACGGAGAGGGCAGGGAACTGTGCAAGCAGCAACACTTTGCTGAAAGGTTGGTCAGGCTGGTCCTTTTCTGTTGGTTACTCCACAGTCTTGGATCTGCACACTTCGAAAGCACTTAGTTAAACTAGCTTACTAGAGTTATCCCATTAATAAGGTTGGACATAAACATGTTCTTACTTTGTTTTTCTCTGTTTTCACTTTGGTTCACAAGTAGGATGGCTGGACACATTGCTTGGTGCCTGTGGAATAGGGTGAAGAAGGGAGTTTGAAGAGCCCGATCTGCCAGCAGTGCTTATACAACTACTCTCAAGATGACAGAAATCAAGCCTGAAGCATACAGTGGGAAATAAAATTACTTCCAAATGTCTAAGGCTGTGCATAGATTATAACGGGGAGGCATTCAGGGCATGCCTGAGAAAACACTGTCGCAGATTTCAGCAGTTGGAGCAAATCAGTCAAAAGCTGCAGTCTGTAGCGAGGTGCCCGGTCTCTGCTGGAGCCCACATCACCACAAATGACCTGCTTGAACTTTGTCATTCAAGGTAGTCACAGTGAAGTCAGTTCAGCTATCGCCACCTGTACCACAGTCTTCGTCCTGACTCAGGGCAGGCAAAGCCTAAAAAGCTTGCTTATCATGGCCAATTATTATGTTCTATTATTTCAAGAGAGGCTTGAGGCAACAGAGATCATTTGTTTTTCTAAGCAAAATGTTGGAGCACATTCTTGACTCTGGGATGACATTTTTAAGCAGAATCACTTTCATTTGCATGAAGACAGGCTGGTCCCACAGAAACAGCAGATTCTTTTGGTTGGGAGCTTACAAAGAGAACGCGCTGCAAGAGTGCTTCAGTCAGCGGAGGCAGAACAGGGCCAGAGCTCAGCACTGCTGAACGCTCACAAGTTCGGCAACATAGGCATTGTCTATGAATTAAAACCACAATTAGGGAATTTCCTAAAATGTAAGAGGCTTCATTCTGGAGGCAAACATGCCCCGACGGTGGGAATTCTGCCCAACCTGCTGCTACTACAAATTAAAGCAAATCTTATCAGGACATAGGGAACTGTGCCTAATGCATTTAAACCTAAGTCTAAAATAGCAAGATTACAATGAAAATGTAATATTCTTCTACTGTCTACTTTGGCTCACTGTTCTGGAATCCATGAATGTTTGATTTTGGCCTTTCCAAAATCCAGTCTTGGACTGCTGTGCATCAGTAAAAAATAATGCATTTTGGCTGTGAAGAAAACTCTCAGATGCTTCCTGTGCCAGTATCAGCGAGACACAGTTTCCACTCACAGTACATTTGGATTCCTGTAGTAAATCTGTCAGCGATTCACAAGAAGTCATCCTGGTTGTCCAGCCACCCAGAAACCGATTGCCCAAGCAGCAAGCTGTGCAGGGTAAGATTGCACTGTGTCAGCCACGTTCTGAAATCACCATTTCTTGGTGGTCCCAGCACTCGCCCTTAAGGAATGCACAATTATCTAGCCACCAGCTGGACTCTGAACTCCCAACCATTACTCTTTGAACTCGATAGCCCCACCAGGTTTTTCATTCATCTTCTTTCAACCCATTCAGTCTCATACTGGACACAGGACTGAATACTTCCCCAGTTTGCCTATGGATGCTATGGGAGATGGCATCAAAAGCCTTGCTAAACTAAAGGTAAACAGCATCCATTGCTCTTCCTTTCTGCACCAAGCCAATTATCTCACTGCAGAAGGCAATCAGATTTAACCAATTCAATGGCAAAGCTAAAATTCACTAAATAGCCCCTAACTGCAGTCTGATCTTCTCTGCACCCATCTACCCAAACTCTTACAAGTCCTACTGTTCTAGTTTCACATATGCTACAAACTCAAAGTCTGATAAAATAACCGTGCAATGCAAAAGAACTGGTTTGCCTTCCTTGTTTTGTAGGATTTAGCTCCTTTGAAGCCAGAAAAAAAAATGTGTATGGATGTCTTTTCTTATTACATCTAAGAGAAACGCATTTGCTGCTGCCCAAACATCCTCATTCTTTGAAGCTATACACATCAAAGTTCAATAGAAACCTATCATTACACATTGCCTTTTCCACAAAGCTTTTCTACATTGTGGTTTGCAAAGTGGACTCATGTAATCCCCTAAATGCATCCTTGCTGGCTAATATCACCCTCTTTTTCAACTAAAAATAAAGATTTGTAATTAGTAAGAGAATTCAGTTCCATAATTAAAAATCCTTGCATTCCAACAGGCTCAGCATTTCAAACTGAAGCAAAAGCTACCCGGTGTTTGGGTGGAGTGGAAGGTATTGCTGGAAAGCTATACCCATAATATGCTGTTTGTACAGCAAAGCTATTCATTTGCTGAAACTCTGGGCCTGTGAGAAATTAAAAAAGAAGAATGGTAAGCAAGAAAGTCTGCAAAAATTCCAGGAACAAAGCCTCTGTTTCTTTTCTGCTACCATTACCTTTACCACAGTTCAGACAGCTCAGTCAGCAACTTCTGGTTTCAAGATGACATGGAACAGGCTTTGGCAGCCCTCAGGGCATCCTGGCTGTTTTCTGCACTGCATCAGGGATGAAGGTTATAAAGGAGCAGCCTAGTTTTAAGTGCAACCTAAAGTCAATCACATGTGCGTGCGTGAGGAAGAGACAGTGATTTAGGTGCATTGCATGCCCAAGAGAGAGTTCAACTTCTACACAGGTTAAACTTATTTAGTACTTACAGATATAGGAGCAATAAGCAGTTTCCTTCTTTCAGTGCGTAAAAGTAACAATGTCAGTAAGTAACAAGTGAGTAGAGCTCAGTTCATTTCAATAAAGGTTAGGGATGAGAAAATCCTTGAGACAATATAAAAATAAGACAATTAGCTCTGGTCAGGAATTTTTCTACATTTTTTTTTTTTAAAGCACCGAATTACTGAAATACTAAGAACAGTGCTTTTATTAGATACATCCACTTGAAAACCTTTGCTTTCATTTTCAGGATGTTTGAAATTAACTACTTCAGTGAAGAAAACATTGGGATTTGCTAGAAGGAACTTTATACTAAAAAAGCCTTGCAAAATACATCCAAGTCAAGCTGAAGAAAAATGTTTCCATTGACCTGACCCAATTCTATCTTTTTCATCAATACTGAGTCATGAGACCTCTTCAAGGTTGCCCCAATTCACCCAGTCTGGCTAGGGAAAACCCAGATATTTATGAGCAGCTTCGTCTCTAGCACAGGCTGATGGTGGTATATTGCAACTCCCGGATGTCTTCAAGTAGAATCTCACATTTTCAGACCAACATACTTTAATATAATTCCTGCTAGAAGAAGAATTGAGCTAAGTCAGGGGAAGAATATCCTTACTCTATTTTCAGAGTGTTGCATAACTTCATTAAATTTAAGAAGGAAGTTCAAACAAAACCCAGTTTCTTATTTTGCCTTTATGCAACAGTGGGAGATGGTAACGTTAACCTTGTTAATGTTAATAAGGCATTAATGTTAATAAGGCATTGTAAGAAAAATCCAGTGTGAAAGGAGAGTTAGAGGTATCTTTGCCTATCTGGAGACTCTCTGCTCTCTGTTACTTCATTATGCATTTGAATAAAGTTACATGTTTTAATTCAATTTCATTTTTAACTTGGCTTTGGTACTGTCCCCGTTCTCAGTCCATACATATTAAAAATGGCCATAAAAAAAGTGCCGAATGTTAAAAAAAAAAAAAAGGCAAAGCAGAAATTCTATCTACCCTGTCATTTAGATGCATAACGTTGATAAATGTTCTTTAAAAAGATACATACCAGTCATTACTTTGCTCTCCTGCAGGATTATGGCTTCTGGGACAGAGGAAATGAAAGGCTTTCCTGCAGGCTCTCCTGCTCTTATTCATTGGATATCCTTCCATACTTCAGGGATGAAGCATTATGAAATTTTGTCAGGCAAATAATCCATACTAAAAAGTTTTCAATGAATTAAAATTCAAGTAGGGATGCGTAGTTTAAAACAAACCAGCCCTCATCACCTCCAGCTACTGTTTGCTTTGAACTTAATCTACTTTCTATTTCCCCTAGTTCCTCCTTTCAAAACTACTTTATAGTTTTTCAGATCTTTTTAATTTTGTCCTACTATTGTTTCTTTGATATGAGCCTTTAAAAGCCCATGAAAGAAGCATCCAAGTTACAAGACCATTTTTTTCCAAAGCAAAGCTCTATGAATATGGACATCTTATTGCACCAGTTAACTCTCACAGCGTAGTAAGGAGCTGCAATGAGGTGCGTGCAAATGCATAAAATCGAGAAATGCTGTTTATTCTCCCTTTTGTAAAATAATGAAAATCTGTGTGGGGTTGAGAGAAACATCCATGCTTAACGGATGCAACTTAGATACTAAACTAGATACACGGCAGGGGAGGTGGAACTACATGATCTTTAAGGTCCCTTCCAACCTAAACCACTCTATGAAAGGAGGTTGTAGCGAGATGGGGACTGACCTCTTCTCCCTGGTGACAAGTGATAGGACGAGAGGAAATGGGTTCAAGTTAAGCCAGGCGAGGTTTAGGTTGGATATTAGGAAAACAATTTTCACTGAAAGGGTTATGCAGCATTGGAATAGGCTGCCCAGGGAGGTGGTGGATTCGCCATCCCTGGAGGTGTTTAAAAAAAGGGTAGACGTGGTACTTGGGGATATGGTTTAGAAGTGGTTTTGTCAGGTTAGATTAATGGTTGGACTCGATGATCTTAAAGGTCCCTTCCAACCTTAACGATTCTATGATTCTACGAAACTCAAGATAACTTTTTGGGAACAATTCAGGGTATGTGGGCACTCTAGCGTGGCTATGCCCCATTGTTGGTGTAAATACTCAGTCTTTCAATTACACTCAGAAATCTGTATTAACAACATAGGGAACCCTGACTTATAAACAGGCTCTTATGTGACCAAACCTGGTTTGGTCTTTGAAGCGGAAGTCTCCAGCTGGAAGCCAGGAATCCTGCATAACGCCTTCAACTCAGTTTAACAGTGAAAATGCGCGTTCTAGTTCTCCTGTCTCCAAAATTACATGATAGTAGTACATAGTTGAAAAAAAGAAAGGACTGCCTTTTTTTATTATTACTTAGTCTTCAGTGCTCTTAAATTATAAGCCTTTGTGGACAGAGCCAATGGCATCAAAAGACACTGGCTAATATCAGTGGGCTTTAATCCCATGCAAAGCATTATTGTGTCACATTTAGAGGCACTGAAATTTCATGATACATCACATCACTTCAGCTCCTTATAAACACCTTTGAGTACAGTTCTTTTTCTCTCTAATGCAGTAGTTTCTTAGAACTGACTGTAGTACATGACACGCATCACCAATCGCATCGTTCACACAGTATTTAAGACTGCAATACTAGCAACAAATAACAACAGCCCAAATACGTCTTTCAGTCTTACAGTTTAGGACTTTTCAAGCTTACCTGAGCTCTTCAAGATCTTACTTTTCCTCAAAGAGCACCTTCATTTCCTATCTTTTTATGTTCCTACGTAATTTCATTTTCCAAACCACAAAACCCTTCCACTTCATCTTCTTCCTCCAACCCCCAAATTACTCTTCTGAAACTTTGTTGTCTTTCCCTAAGAAAAAAAACATATCTTTCCTTTACTTCGACGATGTTACATATCTGAGTGTTACATCAAGAAGATACCTTAACATTACAATTTCCCATTGAAGAACTGTTCCATAAAATTTTGTAAGCATCAGTAACTCCATAGCAAGAAGTAATCCACAATACCTCATCCTATTAGAAAAAAAAAAAATAATTGCCACTCGACTATTTAGGAATAGATAATAATTTGCCATTTTTTTTTACCATCAGTTTAGAAATAGGAATTCGGTTCAGCAAAGTATTAAATATTTTGGAACATAACAACAGTAAAGTCTGATGTTATGATCAAGAGGACAGAAGTGACATCGTTATCTTGGTTCTTCAAAGCCTGTAAGATATTTATGTCCAAGTCCTTTAAGAGGTGCCTTTATTGCCCAAGTCACTACTCCCACTTCTTTGTTAAGTAAGACCAGGACGTCTATGTGCAAATTAACGTTTTGTCCACCTTCTGAAATTCAGTTAGTGAGTTTGGGAGCATTACAATTATCAAGAGCATTGCCAAAGATACTCATATTTCTTACACTTGAAGAAAAAGGCTGGAAGTAAGGTGTTGCATTCTCAGCTGATTAAAAAAGTCACAGTTCTGAAAAATCGGTAGCTGTCAGTAAACTGGATCTTCTCCAGTTTATGCCAGCTAAAGATTTGGACTTTCAGTCCCTCAATCAACATCTGTTTTTTATGTAGATATCTATCATTCTGTTCTAGGAAAGTTCCCATAGGATTAGACATAGCTGGCATCTGTCCACAAAGTACACCAAAGGTTTGTGATAATTTCCAGAACACAGCGTCCAGTTGCTAAATTTATTCTGGCTAGTGAAGAAATGTATTACCAGTCTCCTTCCTCACTAACTCCTTGTCCACCAGTGGTCTGTGCTAAGGTAGCTACTCCCAAAAAATCTTTCATGGAAATAAGGCCAAATATGTCATCGCTATATTATTTTTTAAATATCATTAATCCTACTAGGTTAGCAGGCACGTACTTAGAATCAAATTCATTAATGGCTTGTTAACATGATACAATTTTTCTAAAATAAAATGCATTGCAGAAAATAAGGAGTGATTACTTCAGACATTAAAGAGGCACCCCAGTGCTTTAAGACAGACAGAGCGCGCTCAGGGGTGAGACTCCAATAGTGGACCTACAGTGAATGAGCCACACGACTGAGCTGCACATATACAGAGGCAAGATATGCACAATAAGCCAGACTATCGTACGTGCAGTGAGACCAAGCTCTGTATTTCATGCCAGGCAGAATTGCCATGCATGTGTGCTGTGCCCAGATCTTCCAAATACTCGATGAACATCCATTGCTCAAAAGCAGCTTTCTAACGGTCTCCAAGTTTAACATAATTTCTACCTTAAAGAAAACAGTGATCTAAAAGTGAACTGCTAACACATCAATGCACATCTCCTTGGTAGAGTGCTTTGCTGCCTGACTCTTTTCAAAAATTCATGTGAGAGTTCAGACTTTCACTAATGTTGCAAAATATACTAGATGCACATAATAAAACAAATTTATTTTATACTCCTATGCCACCCACAAGAGTTTTTTCACATCTTCAGCAGGCCTTCAGCACTGAATTGGCAACACAGAATGAATTAATTCTTCTCCACTTTTATTCACCAGGGTGATTTTCAAAGTTTAAAGCAAACACCTACCCGTTGTCATGAATCTGACTTTTACAGGTGACAAAGACAACAGGCAGAATTGCCTTAAATGAGCAAAGAGAAAAACAGACAAATTTTCACAGACTAAATATACATAACCTCACCCTTAGTTTGTGTGAACAGGTCTCCTTGCACTGAAGTTAATGGATCAACATCATCACTGACAGACTCTCCTACTGCTTACAACTGCTCTTCAGCAGAGTCATCTGCTGCACCATTTTTTAAACAAGTGGATATGTAGCAATTTTATGAGCTGCAGAATGAGAGGCATGTCTAAGTGTGGTCCTCTGTGTTGTATCCCTGAAGAAATACCAAAACTGATGCACTGGGAGAATATAAAAAGGAATATAGCTTTTTGCCTCTGGCAATGAAATATGCATAAATAGATATATTAACTGCATGGTATCAAAAGGGAAAACTATCCTCCATACAGCTCATACTTATCATGTCCATAACTGCACTCCTGTATTATGTTACAGACATTGAAGACGACAGCAAAATATTTTCACAGTGATAAGTTTGACGTGAAAAGATAATAACCACCTTATTGGAAACAGATGGTTTACGCTGCTATGCTATAGATAAAGTTGTGTCAGCATTTCCATAAAAGGCCTCCCCGTCTCCAGCAGTTTTCAAGCTGGCAAGCAACATTTCTACATCAACTAACAAGATACAATCCCAGGAGTAACCTGGAAAAATTGGGGAAAAAGTCATTCTTGATCTAACACTGGAAAAGAGAGAGGGAGGTGTTTGTGAGGACAGACTGACAGAAAGAGGTAGTATCCCAGCAGTTCACTGATTTCTACCAGAAGAGTCACTATGCAAGGTCGTAACTCAGTCTTCTTCGGTGGATGTTCACAGCACAACTGCAGTGATTTCACTGATGCAGGATCAAAACACAAGTCATCTCTGTCGTACCTGTGTAATATGCATATACTATATATTTTTATGAACAGTTGTAAAACAAGGACAAGACCTGTTAGAACCTGAAAATAACATGGATAAATAGCTATTTGTGATAGATGGAAAAGGCTAGGTCCTAAAAAAAAAAATAAATAAATCATCGTCTAATGGATGAGCCATCACAGATTTCATTACCGCTGAAACAAACCCCAAATTAACAAACAACATTCAGATACATTTCAGAAAACATTAGTTCAGCTTTGTTCTTCCCAAAAGCATTTAACTGCTTTGATCTAGAGCTGATGATTATCTAGGATAATTTAATGTGTGTACGCTAACTGTATCTATTGAAAAGGATGGATTTTTTTAAGTCTTATGTAAAAAGTAGATCTAACAATACTTCCCTTACCACACAGTTCTGGATCCAACACAGAATTTAACATTATAGTTAAGACCCCTCTAATTTAACAATCACAAAAACATTTTTTAGCTTCATTAAATTTGGATCAGGCTCTCCTTTGTACGTTTACACAAGTCACTTCACATTGACCAGCTCTCTGTTCTTCTTGTGCTAGAAACTTTGGGGTATTCATGTTTCCTCCTATATTTAAGGCCACAGATCCTCTCTTGAAACTGAATTTGCTCACTGCTTAACAGGGGACTTTTTCACAGTGTTTATTTGTGGTTGGTGGGGTGTTTTCATTTTTTTTACTGCTGTGGAAGGCACTGAAAATGAATAATAAATTAAACACTGTCAACATAACATTAAATTTGTATCAGATACTGTGAGCTACTGCAGTTACTCTCATACATACAACATGAGAATGTACAGAGTGCAACAAAAGTTACACCCACCTAAAGCTAGGTAATAGCTTTATNGTGCCTGGGAAATCCCCCAAAAGAGGCAACAATTTTTCAAAACTTGAAGACTGTTCCTTTGATTTTGAGTGAATGAATGATCAAGCTGAGCGTTGAGCTCTGTGGCATTTTGGCAGAGGTGTACCCTCTGTACAGTTCTGTAGTAGTAAGTGTGAACACAAGAAACTGATATAAACTTGTGTCTACTTTGGGGCACAAGGTGAATCTTCCCTGTTGATATACTTTAGGACAAATGGGGAGAAGTTTACTTCTGAGATGAGATGCACCCCACTGTGACAGCTGATAAACTGCTATATTACATAGGAATCACTATGACTTGATTTTAATACAATACTCATCAATTTAGACATCCAGTAATTTAAAACTACTGTAGAGTACATTTTACAGTTTTTCTGATTTCATTTTTGTCTACCAGGAGCAAATATATGAGGTGAAAATGTGCCCTTCTTCAACACCAGGAGTAAGCGGGAGTGCTGGAAGTATATTATACCAAAAGAGAGATTATTCCTTCAGCACTACAAAGTATACCTTCATTTTTTTAAATTATCTAGTCATATTTCAGAAGACAGTGATTCCATAGACCTGTATCAACAAGGTTTGGGGACGCAAAATATCCTTTCAATGTATTGGAAGAACCATACGACTTACATAGTTTCAAGGCTGACCCACATAGCACTATTCTGCATGTTTAGCTGCAAGATTTTAACAAACAGAAAGCTATAAATAAATCATGTTCAGGAGCAAACCTCACTTTGAGGCATTCCTCGGATATCAACACTTGAAGAATATAAACAGCCTTGTTGTTTCAGGCCCCCTTACGCTCTTGATATTAAGCAGAGCAGTGTAGTTTACACTCAATACAGTCTATAATTCAAATATGACAACTTACAAAAAGCATGTAGCTCAGAGATTGCTTGTTGTACTTTATAGAATCTTTCCAAGAAATCAGAAAGGTGACCACCGAGCGAAATACAGTTATGACATTAATAAAGGAGTAATAATAAATAAATAAGAAAAGTCAATTCTAAAAAAATAATCCTGTGTAGTTGCTCAGTATCTGACCATTGAAACTAGTTAAAAATATTAATATTCAATTTTGAATGCAAAACTCAGAAACTAATGAGTGGATGTATGTCTATTTGTTCATTATGAAAATACACAATCTCTGAATATAAAAAAGATTATTTCATGGAGATGGTTGCAAACGATCAAGCTGAAATTATTACACTGTAAAATCATTATTAGATACTGGCATTTATTGATTCTACTATACAACCTACCACATTGATTAAAAGCTTTAGTTTGGTATTATATCAGCTCTGTACACTATTAGAAATGACTGTAAAAAACATGTTCCATAGAACCATAGACTAGTTTGGGTTGGAAGAGACTTTTAAATATCACCTAGTCCATGTTCTCCACAATGACTCTACAGCATTTTGTAACTACATTTCAAGATTTAATTCAAACTGTATATTAATTAATGGTGTTAACCTAATCTTTTCTTAATCATTATGTAGGCCACGGATTGCCCATTTTTAAAAAACAGTATTAAATATGTAATTAAAAGTAAGCATATTGATTGGATTCTCAACTTATTATTTATCTCAAAACCAATTTCAATCGTCTATAATTTCTTAGTTGATTTGCTTATTAAACTTAAGTAAATACTTCCATGTATTGCATCTACAATTTAACGTCAGTTACTTGAGATGTGGAACTGTTCTACAAATCTGCTTGAGGACTTGTTTTTCCCATTGGAAATTACCTTCATTAAATGCAATTAGAGCCAAGAAACAAGTTACAAAAATGATAGAAGACAGCAGCAGAGGTAGACCTCTTGCACGAGACCTGCGCAACCATGCCTCATCGCACTTGTTATAGCAGCAGTTCCAGGACTCTTAAACAGGCAAATAAAGTTATTTGTAATAGAGCCGATCTCTGTACATGGAAAAAAAAAAAAAAAAAAAAAAAAAAGGCAGCCTAAAAAACACAGTCTGACCACCATTACAGATACAGCCCCTGTCCCAGACCTGACTAAATATCATAGAATGGCTCGAAAAGACCTTTAAGATCATCAAGTCCAACCGTTATCTAATTCTACCAGGTCCACTTCTAAACCATGTCCCTGAGCACCATATCTAGACAGCTGTTAAATACATCTAAGGATGGTGATTCAACCACTTCCCTGGGCAGCCTGTTCCAGTCTTTGATAACCCTTTCAGTGTAGAAGTTTTTCCTAATGTCTAACCTAAACCTCTCCTGGTGCAACTTGATGCCATTTCCTCTTTTCCTATTGCTTGTAACAAGAGACCAACCCCCACCTCTCTACCACCTCCTTTCAGGTAGCTGTAGAGAACAACAAGCTCTCCCCTCAGCCTCATTTTCTTCAGACTAAATAACCCCAAGTCCCTCAGCTGCTCCTCGTAAGACTTATTCTCAAGACTCTTCACCAGCTTCGTTGCCCTTCTCTGGACACGCTCCAGCACCTCGGTGTCCTTCTAATACTGTGGCACCCAAAATGGAACACAGTACTCAAGGTGCAACCACACTAGTGCCAAGCACAGGGGGACAATCACTTCTCTAGCCCTGCTGGCTATGCTATTCCTGATGCAGGCCAGGATGTCTCTGGCGTTGTTGGCCACCCGGGCACACTGCCGGCTCATACTCAGCCAGCTGTCGACCCACACCCCCAGGTCCTTTTCTGACAGGCAGCTTTTCAGCCACTCCTCCCCAAGCCTGTAGCATTGCATGGGGTTGTTGTGACCCGAGTGTGGGACTCGGCACTTGGCCTTGTTGAAGCTCACGCTATTGGCCTCAGCCCATCAATCCAGCCTATCCAGGTCCCTCTGAAAAGCCCTCCTACCCTCAAGCAGATCAACACTCCCACCTAACTTGGTGTCATCTGCAAACTTACTGAGGGTACACTCAATCCCCTCATCAAGATCATTAATAAAGATATTAAACAGGGGTGGCCCCAACACTGAGCCTTGTGGAACACCACTAGTGACCAGCTGCCAACTGGATTTAACTCCATTCACCACCACTCTCTGGGCCTGGCCATCCAGCCAGTGTTTAATCCAGCAGAGTGTACACCTGTCCAAGCCTTGGGTAGCCAGTTTTTTTCATGAGAATGCTGTGGGGGAACAGTATCAAAGGCTTTACTGAAGTCTAGGTAAATAACATCCACAGCCTCATCTACCAAGCAGGTCACCTTGTCATACAAGATCAGGTTTGTTAAGCAGGACCTGCCCTTCATGAACCCGTGTTGACTGGGCCTGATCAGCTGGTTGTCCTATAAATAGTACGTAATGGTACTCGAGATGATCTGCTCCACAAGCTTCGCCAGCACCGAGTTGAGATTGACGGGTCTGTAGTCCCCCGGATCCTCTTCCTGGCCCTTCTTGTAGATGGGCATCCCACCTGCTAATCTCCAGTCCATTGGGACCTCCCCAGATAGCCAGGACTGCTGATAAATTATGAAGAGTGGTCTGGTGAGCACATCCACCAACTCCTTCAGCACTCTTGGGTGTAACCCACCTGGCCCCATAGACTTGTGAAGTCACTGAAGGACATCCACTAAATCTCACTGAAACAACTTGGAATCCTCTCATCCTCTGTAAGAGGCATTGCAGCCTCCTAAGTCGTAATGGGGTCAGCTCCAGATCCCAGACCAATATTATTTAATAACCAAATTATAGTCAGCCTTCAAAAAAACACCACCACTATGACAAGATTTCTAGTACATAGGAATATTGATATAATGTAATAATTTTCAAATTCTAGGCAACAGAAGTCACTGTTGCGCTTTAATGCTTTTATCAAGGCACAAAAGAATAATAAAGGTCATGGCATAGTAGGAATGGAACCATGGATAGCAGAGATGATACATTTTGACATACATCTTTTTAAATACTGATCAAATGCTGAGGTTCCAAGACTTCCAATAACATGCAAACAGACAAGGCATATTAGATCCCACAAGACATACCAGACCTCACTGATATTATCAAGAAGCACAGATGAGAGCCAAATGTCCACAAGAATCTTACCTGTGTCTGAGACTGCTTTTTCCAATTAGATAGATGAGGAACCATCAAAAAACTAAAAGGTACCTTAACAATTCTTGAGAAACTAGACGAATGAGACACACGAAGTTTTTTAATAACGATGTAATCAATAAAAACATAGTTTGGTCAAACACAGAATACTCAGCTCAAGGGTAAAGTGGTGAGAATGAATGAAGTGACATACAGAGGGCCAAAGAATAGATGGTCTAACAGTCAGTTTCACCTCCAAATACAAGAATCCAGTGACTAATCTTTCACAGACTTAACAAGGTGCTATGGAAATTATTATTATATATATATCCATATTTACATTTGGACATCATGATTTATTTATTTTTATTCCAACCTATATAATTTTATAGGGACCTGTATTGGTGCTACAGAATAAGTAGTTCACTTAAATACTTCAGAAGCATTATTCTTTAAATACTAGAGAAAACTTCTAGGGCAAAATCCATGGCTTGCAGATGAACATCAAACTGCCTTCTTCATAGTGGTGAAATTCACTCTTCAAGACAGACCGACCATTTACATTTAAAAGGGGTAAATACACAAGGACTCACCTGATTTTCTGCGTACAGTGCGTACGCCCTATATATTTAATACCATATACATAACCAGGCAAGGTTTATTCCACGTATGCCTTCTGAAACCCCTGCTTCATCCTGAACTCAATATATATAGCACAGGTTTTGATATTAAGCAGTCTTTCAAATAGTATGGGAGTCAGCTTTAACACATCTATGTTATAATGCTCCTTTCAACTTGTGAGAACTTTACAGTCTCCACAAAGGGGGAAATTATTTTAATGCAGCACCAGAGATTCCATCTCAGTTAATAACACAAGGAAGCAAAACTTCACTAAATCACAATACTGTCAGAACACATCCTCCAAGACTTGAAATCGAAGTAAGGTTTGGGGACATTTTGAAAAAGCCACCAATGATACTCCTATGCATATTCACACCTTGTGATTTCTATGAATTTCTCAGCACGCAGGACACTACAGGATACCTAACTTGAACCTAATTCACAGTGGCTAGCAAAGCAGTCCTAAACAATAAATTCTAATCTCCTGAGGAGTCAACAGAGAACAACAGAGGAGGCTATTCTAAGGACTGTAGAAGGTTCTGCCTGGCCAGGCAGATGGAGTTTCTCCATGGACATCTTTAAACACACCTGCGCTATGCTGGTAGGGTGAGCTCTTGAGACTGGGGGCAGTTCAAGCGCGGATCCTACAGCAAGGCCAGAATGGCACAGGGCCAGCAGGATGCTGAGCCCTGCACTACAGCAAGCCACCGCGAGTTGATGAAGCTGGCAGTCACTCTGGGAACTGCCTGGATGCCTGCACCAATGGAACAGTTTGAAGAGTCAGCTCATTAAGCTTTATGAATTAACTAGTCTTTAATGACTAAATTAGTCTGATTACTCCCCCACACACACTACAGATGCTTATTGCCACTTCGGTATGTAAATGCTTCCTTATATGCAAACTGGTGATTTTCAAGAAAAGTTATATTTGTTAGACTGTCACCATATGTTTTGCAGGATATCTTCATCTCAAGTGTGAGTTAATAAAACTGCAAAACACCGAGGCACACAGAAATCTATTTTCAAAAAAATTCAGAAACCAAAACATTGTCCTGTGGTTACTAAGACCCATCAGAAACTTCAGATCTCACAAGGCAGTCAGAACGAAACTTGACAAGAATGAGAGACAGATAACTAATGACTTTTCCAATACTAAACAAAGCCATGTATTGTCCTCTAAATTGCTCTACTGTTGCCCGTGCTGAAATAACAGATGACTCCACTTCCAAACTAAACCATAAAATCTGGCCTAATTATTATTCAACGATTCTCTCACTCTTCATGAAGATCTGTTCTGAAAGTTTGAAAACTACAACTGAATCCTCTAATAAAGCATCTCTGAGAAGTAACTAAGCTGTGTTTAAAATAGCGTAATTGTGTTTGTTTAAGGTAAGATTAGCCCAATTTACAGCATGATTAGACTTCAATTATTGCAGATAGATTTTTTGGCTCCCAAATCCCCACTGGGTCAAAAGCCACTATATAGCTATTGTTTCATTTTCCTTCAGTAAATGACTAGTAAACCTCTGACCAATACCTCCAATAAGCACTTTCACATGAATTTCCATGCTCATAGAAAGCCTGGCAATCTCAAGACACAAAAGAGCTTCTGTGCCACGTTTTATATCTATTTTTATATCATAGGAGCTCATTTTTCTAGGCTCTAAGTGGTAGTTTCCTGCCAGATCCACCCACTCATACTGCGGCTTCTCATGGTGAACACTTCAAAACATCCAGACTAGTAATTATGGTTTAACAAATATCAATGCTCTATACCTAAAAAAAAAAAAAAGTTCTAAGTTTTGCAACCTAATGTTCTAGCACACGATCCATTTTCTGCTTCTACATCAGCTCTTCATATCAACATACATGAAAGGACGCCTCAGTGGACTGTTACTACTGCTCAGTCTCGCATTTTCTCTTTTAAGGGAAGATAATTCCTTGTAATGGCATATTGCCATGAGCTGATGGTTAAGAAACCAAACTATTAACACCATTTTTATCCTCCATTTTCCTTGCTCTGCCTATAGGTTTAGATTCCTTCACTGAGCAAAACTCTCCTACTACTACCAAAACGTGGAGTAAGTTACTAAGTTGACTACAGCAGCAACACCTGCCTTTTTTGTGTGAAGGACCTTGAAATACCACTTTAAAAAATGTCTACCCTGAAACATAAGCAACTTCTACATTACAGGAACCCTTCCTCAGAAGTGACCCATAACTTAGGGTCAAAAAGGAAGCAGCATCTATCAGCTTTTTTGTACTGTGAACAGGTGGCGAGTGCTTAACATTTACACGCGTTTCTCAAATTTCCTCTGTCTACGGCACATAGCATATTTTTAAATGGTTTCTTTCCATTTATTTGCAATCTTCCTGTCTGTTGGAAAGCATAATGAATACATGCTGAGATATCTAACAAAAACAAACCAAGTCATCGCTTACCAGAACAACTTCAAAGCTCTTAGATGCATAGCAAAAATCAAAATGATGCTGCAGCAATTTATCTTCCAGCCTCTTCTATTTACAGCTGCAAATACTGTAAATAGCTGTAAATACTAGCAGCGCTGCCTTTTAAGTGTTATCTCTCATATGGTTAGTAGAAATACGTCCTGCTGCTATTTACTATCTTCTGGCACTGGTGGCTAATCACAGCCAGGCTACAGGTTCTGTCATTTCATCCCTAGGACTCCGGTCAGCCCCCAGGGGATGGTGACAATCCTACTTCAGGGAACCAGAGACTCGACCTTATAGCACTCCTTTCCATTGCTGAATGGTTTTGAAACCTGCAGCAGATGAATGAAACAAACAGTTGCACTTAACAAGCGCATTGCTCAAGATCTATTATCTGTTAGGAAGTTTGCTCTCAACTGCTTTTCAAAAGTCATTTTAGCACTTTAGACATCTGTCTTTGATGGCAAACAGCATAAAGTAACACAAGATCTCTTCTCCTCTTCCCATTTTAAACTAAACCAAGTATCACCTCTCATTTACACAGAAATTCTGAAAATATGGATCTGAGCCTAAACCAGAATTTTTTAATAACTCAAAATAATAACTTCTGTTGGCAAGACAAACACTGACAAATCTAAATTACTGACGTGGTACATTATTTAACTGTTTACCCAAAGATATAAACATGGACAGGGTATAAAAAGCTGCAAAAACTCTTCTAGGAACTTACTCGCTTGGAGTAGCACTTGACCACCACATTAAGATGAACATTGCTGTCCCAACTGTCCTCAGGTGAGGATTCAGTTTCTTTGCATGTTCAGGAGTCTGTGACTTCAAGGAATGCGAGCCACAGTCTGAAATACTTGCTTCCCTTTTTCTTTCCATTAATTAACATCCTCCACAATATTTTAGGTTATGACTTATGTGTTACATTATTTTATAATACCCCACTCTATGCTGAATAGCATAAATGGAAAACAGACACAATCACTCTGGGATTTCATTAATTCTGAATTTTTGATGGATTTATATGCATGGAATTTCTTTCTGTCTTTCACATAGTCCAGCCTGGAAATGTATCAGGTTCAACATACTATACATAACAGACATTTACTATATGTTCTTACCAGTTAAAAAAATAGACATCGTAACAAAATACCAGGCCAGTATCAGCATTGGACGGTAGGTTTACATTTTCAAAAAATTCAAACTCATTTCAAGAGGAGACATGAAAAGTCTTGTGTTAGAAGTACACAATATTATTGTTAATCATTCTTCTGTCCTATCTATTTTTCATTTATCAAAGCATAGAAATACAAAGAGGCATTAAAGACAGAAGCAATTCATTTAGCTGTGTGCAATCAGCTGTTTGTATATTATAAGGATAAAACATATTTGAGACTGCTGTACAAGGAAAAAATCTGGGACACGTTGTGATCAATGCATAGCAGACTGGAAACTTCCCTCCAAGAAAGAGAAAAATAAGCAGGTTGGATGAACTCTTAGAAAATAATATTTTTTCCCTATGTCTGGATGATGTTGCTATCATGGCCACCAGTTTCTAGCAATACTCAATTCAAACACATTTCTTAATTTAATCATGCAAATATCTTTTTTTTTTATTGTCACCTTTACAGCCATTATAAATGTGTCTACCAAACTTGAATTCACAGACTCATCCATATAGTGCTGCACGCTATAAGCAAATAAATGAACTGCATATCAATCACAGTGACAGATACAATAAATTACAAATAAATCAATATGAAAATATTTAAACCCAAAATATTTACATAGTTCCTTAAATATGTTTCCAAGTGGATTTCATGTAATCAATGTTAATGTACAGAAGACAGAAATAATATACAGCTGCTCATGGTAGCATTACTAAATTGCACAGTAATCACAGAGTATCTCTGTATGAGTAGTAATGGTAAATATTATCTTAGAAAAGTCTCCATTTCTACTGTGCCTCAGTATCAATTTTCTCAGCCAGGTAGCTGCAGCTTAAGAGAACCAGATTTATTTTGAACTATTACCTTCAAGCCAGGAGATATCCATCCATCCATCTGAAGCACAGGCAACTATTTGGTTCTACTTTCTCAATGAGACAAGAGTTGTAAGGGTCTGATGCTCAAAATGCGGTGTTCCCTTTAACTATCTGCAGCTAACCAAGCACCTACATAACAGCTCAGAGTGAATAGCTTGTGAGGATGGAAGAAGTACTAGAAAAAAAAAAATTTATTACACATAGAAGACTAAGCACCCTGCCCAAACTTAGATTTCAATAGTTCAATATAGTCTCAGCCAATCTCCTCAATATAGTTTCAGCCAGTCTTCTCCAATACTTGTCTTTCTCCGCGTATTAATCTCTTATAATGATGAATAGTTTATAGGCTTTCTCCCAGTTTATTTGGCAGATATGCTGGCAATTCTGTAAAAAAGCATCCCCTAGCACAGTCCAGTAAAATGGTTTCAAGCCTGTGGTCTCTGTGTTAAAAAAAAAAAAAAAAAAAAACAAAAAAACAAAACCCACACCAAACAAACAGGGAGAACCCATGAAGATAACTGCAGCTATATATGAAGTGCATAAAATGCAGATGCAGCAGTGTGCCCCGGCGACCTGGTGTACTGATCTTACAGACCTGAGCCCCGACCAGAGGGCACCAGAGCCCCCTTCCAAGGCATCCCCTAATGTTTCTTCCTGATAAAAACAGGGGCTCAAAAGGAAACTTGCAGGCCAGGATAATGGAAATTGGCCTTTTGCTCCCAGCATGGAACTGGGATGTAGTTAGGACGTGCACCTCAGCCCCTTGGTTTAAAGAAAGACAGAGGAAAAGCAAGTATGTTGTTAGTAGATTTATATTGCTCTACAGTACTCTGCACCCCCCAACGTTTTTAAGGGCCCGCATATTAAAAAATACTGAAAACCCGTTATCCCAGGGATCAGCTGCTCTTAGCAAATCTCTCTGGGTTTCCTCTCCTGCCGTCGCTGCACCCCTGCTCTTCTGCAGTTCCCATATATTTTGTACCCAGAGAACTATATAAATATAATGAGAGACTGATAAAGCAAAATTCCTGACAGTGATAGTTACTAACCCAAGCATGTAAAAAACCCCAAAAATAAAATCTACATTTCATGTGTTTTTATAATTGATTACATCCCACCATGGTACAAAAGAACAAAAGCACATTTTCTAGTATTTTAATACATATGGGAACCTTAAACACAGCCAGGAAGGCTATTTCGTACGGAAATAGCTTCAGTCTTCCAGAGTTCAGAAAACTATTCCATTTCTTTAAAAATATCTCCCAAATCCCAAGGCAGAATAAATCCAAAAAATGTGGAATAAAAATCAGTCTGAAGGCCCAGGTTAGCACAAAGCTTGATGAGATTCATTTTCAGTCCTTGGCCAGAGTTTATTTTCCTTCCCATCTACACTCAACAAATCACTGCTTCTGCATTTTCTTTCTTTCTATTTCATGTTATTACCCTGATTTACTCCAAATAAAGTCCTGATCTAGTCTATGGCACTTGAAATGGTGCCATTCATCACAAGAGAAAAGCATAATGCAGCAGCAACACATCATTCAGCTCTGCAATACTTCAGCTGCTTGCTTGGCACTGTTCTTTTTTAACCTCAAATGTATCACCAAAGCGGAGTTTATGGGGAGCGGAGTTTATGGCTAGCAAGCGCTAACAAACAGGTGGTGAGAGGACACCATTATCATAGGCACATGGGACGTTAACTGACACCTAATTTATAAAGCGAATGAAATGTGCATCACAGAAAATGCACAGGACTGCCAGATATCTGTAGAAAGCCATGCTGGAGTACAAACAGCCCACCAGCTGGTTCTGTGGGAAGGAGCTCCAAAGAGCCTTTAATCAAGTATGCTCCAGTGTTTCTTAAATGTGGTGTCTGCATGCTCACCACACAGTGTGTTTGGAAAACGAAAAGCAGGCACACATGCAGCATTTTCTTTTCAGTAAAGCAATGCCCCCCAGTTTGCTGCCTGTTAAATTTCCACTACTTCAGGTTTTCAATTTTTAAAAATGTTTAGGACTTGATCTTCACACATTGAGTCTTCCAGTTGTCACTAATCACTATACACCATATGCAAAACACCCACAAGTCGATTGAAACATAAGGCACTTACTGACACAGAATCATACAAGTTATGAGTCACAAAGCTTACCTAAGACCGTGGGTCATGGGCAGCAAAATTCCCCCCAAAAGGTACTTTGCAAACAGGCTGGATGTTTCTGAAGAGCATTTTGCTATTCAAGGAATTCTTTTCACTGGAGATGAAATAGCACAGCTAACGATCACATCAAATCCCTCCCCATCTTTCAGCTTATAACAATGAAACATATTATATTTGGAGCTAGGAACAAACTTACAACTTGCACGTAGCTTGCATTAAAGCACAAATCAATACATTGGTGGCAACGATAATAAAAGGAAATGGATTCACACAGCTCAAATAGCTGTGCGTCCTTACACTGTTTTAGAGACCATTACAAAGTTTTTCCTGTGAAAACATCAGTGAACCAGAAAAGTGCCCAAGAAGCCCGACATGACCAGCCACAGCGTTCAGTCCATGAGCTGAAAACTTCTAAGCTTATTGGGGCAACTCGGTATTCATCCCCTCTTCACCTACGGACTTAGTTCATATATAAAGGATGGCGTATTTTGTAAAATACTATCAGAAATCATTGTTCCAATGCTTACTGTTCTGTCCCTTCCTATCTGCATTAGCTTTACAGAGAAGGAAAGTTTATCTCATATTCCTCTTCTCTGCACCACCAACCAGCGTTCCAAGCCCTGATCCAGCTTTCAGAAATCCCCATGTTACCAAAAAGGAAAAGGCAGCCAAATTGTTTTAGCTAATGTGGTCTGGGCACGTAAGTAAGAAACAGCTTGTAGGAAGAGGTCTTTGATCTGATCTATGAGCACAGTTAGGTACAGCGGACAAGCTCTCTTCTGAAATAGAAGCCACAGATTTGACAATAGTTTCCTAGAAGTTATTTAGGCAAACATCCATTAGAGCATCTCTCTCTCTTTCTCAAACACAGACAAAGCACAAAAAAAAAGTATACTGCAGTACCAAATACCTTTTTCAGTGAGTGTTTCAGACTGGTCATTTTAAAACTCTTGAATACTATTTCTCAGCTGTCATTTACCTCTGAAGTCAGGTCAGTATCATCTTTCGTTACAGAAACAGCACAACTGAACAGATTTCTAAGAGCAATGGTACAAAAAGACACCTCGAAAATGTATTACGCCATGTTGTATCTAGTTTTAGTCTGGTTGGGCCTTTCCAGGAATAACAAATACATGCATTATATGTTCTAAATGCTTCCTGTTTTGAGTAAATATATATCGTGTAATTCAAAACATTAAATATAGTGTGTATCTTACAAATAAAAGGCAAATTTTTTAAAAAAGTCACTTTTTGGTTGGTTGGTTTGGTTTTTTTTTGTTTGTTTTTTTTTTGTTGTTGTTGTTTTTGTTTTTTTTTTTTACAGTGGGAAAACTAGAATTAGAAAATGCACTGTAAAATCCCAATGGAGACAAGATCAACCACCGCTCTAGTAACACTATCTCATACAGTTACTTTACAGGAAAATCCAGGCTGGTTTTCTACATTGACATGAGTAAATGCATATTAATCATCTAGTGGTGAAAACACATCTTGTTGGCACTGAGGACAAAGCTATCTTTTTATTCACTTTGGCACAAAAAGAAAATCCATTTCCAATTTGATTCCACCACATATTATTGAAACAGTTCATAGATTCACTTAGAATATGCAAACTCTCATTTTGGTGCCTGACAATAAACTAAAAGCACCTTTGGTGTCTATTACTTAATTGGCAATTATTTAATGATGAATACACCTGCTAACCATTAAAGCATTGCAGTTTTAAGCAGCTGTAACTAAACAGAAAAGGGACACCTATAAAACTAGCCTCACTACCATTATACACATTTATTCATTAGTTTCCTGTTGTAGAAATTCATTTTATGTCACAGACTGCAGAAGAGAAGAATATCAAACTAAAAATCTATAAATCAAGGAAAGATAAGAGTGCAATTGTTCATAGACAAGCATACATTTGCCTTTTACCATAAACCCAACAGGGCTCCATGCAAACCTTAAATCTAGAAGAAGATTGTCTCAATTTTAAAACTTTCAGGCTCATTTATAGAAATGTTCTTCTAAAGTGGGAATAATCTATCAAGGTGCTCCTGAATTATATGTTGTCCCTTGCTAGAAGTATGTCCAACATTAACTCTGTATTTCCTTATTTCCTAAAATTCAGGAAGGTTCTGCTTTGGTTTATTGCCTCAACCTTCTGAAAAAGAGACCTTTCTTACGTTCCTACCACTGCAGTCCAACTCACGGACACCTTTTGTGCAAGAAAAAAAGTGCATGAGGCAAATTGTAACCAATATATTCCATATACTTACTGTAGTAAAAGACACCCAGTACCCAAAAGTCACACACTAATACTGCAGTTAGATGACTGCATGTGCTAACAAGCCACATGGAAGACCAAATACACTGGCCTGCTGCCATCACAGCGGCAGCTGTGCGGAGCAAAAGAATGAAGCATGGGGTAAGAGTTTTAAAATTCTGAATTCCTCCTCCTTATCTTCATCGGAGCCTTCCCTGGGTGAGAGGCTTTTTTATTCTACCTACCTTGAATCTTCCTTACTAAATCCTGCTGCTTTTAAGGCAGTGGTGGCCAGATCACACCTCCCAGCAAGGTCGGAGCCACACAGAGGATGAGACTTACATCTGAAAAAGGCGTGACGTGGCTGGGTACCCTGTCTCCATAGATCCAGGCCCCCTCCATAGCTCGCAGGGGAGGGAGGAAAAGTCAGATCACTCCAGTGAGCTCCCGTTCAGTTTCCCTCGCTGAAAGGTGTAATGAAACTGCTGCAATGCCATTTCATTTGTGAGTCTAGTGAGTACAGGATGACTCTGCTTCAGTGACAGTGTTTCACAACCTCTACAGAAATGACAGCTGCCATGGCCTTCCTGCAAGCATTTTGCACAGAGTACCAAATAAATCTCCAGTGCCCCTCTAAATTTTTAAACTGAAAAGAATAAAAAGCAAGTGGAGGCATCAGAAGCTGTAACAGCTTCCTACTTCAAACATAACTGGCACAGCTAAATCCTCACGGATTTGAGTACTATGCCATTTTGAGCACACTGGGAAATCCCGGCCTTGCAGAACATATGGCCTTGTATATTTTTCATATGGGCTTGCATATTTTTCCTCTGTAAAGCTGCGCACATATCCCCTTTGGGCATTCAGACTCGGTCGTTCAAACAGGACCAAATAGGTACAAATCACGGAGCTGAGGGAAGGTCCAGTCTGTCCTCAAATGCAGATTTCACACAGAGAAGTGAGCGGCTGTCCTGGTTTGAGGTAAAACTGGACCAATTTTGTTCAGTAACTTTGCTTCTTAGCTGGGCCTTTTCTAACTACTGAAATTAACAGTATATTGTGCAGGCAATGTTCACCCTCTCAGAGTGATAAGACTTATGTTTATAGCTGATGCCCAGGCATGGTATGTGGGAGAAGCTCTTGCTTATACTTATCGCTATAACAGCCAAGGCCAACCAACTTTGTTGTTTGCCACGTTGGAAGGTCGGAAGCGGAAAAGCACAGTGGGGTCCCACGTGCAGGGAGGAGCGGACAGGCCAGGTGACCCAAAACTGACCAACAGGGTATTCCATCCCATCTGCATCATGATCACTATAAAAGCGGAGGGTCAGATCAGTCTCTCGGTCTCTCGCTCTCTCACTCTCTCGCTCTCTTCACTTCAATTGTCTGCCTTTGGTCCCGATCCTGAAGACAGACCCGGAATCCAGTTCCCATCCACCACTGAGTCCAGCCTGGGACTGCCCCAGTGCCAGCCAGTGTCGTGATTGTCATCTTGGCAGCTTGATACAGTTTTGTATATATTTCATTATTTCCTTCTATGTTGTTATTAATATCTCAGTCAAGTAGTTTAGTTTCTTCTAAACTCTTAAGTCTCTTTTTCCCTCCTCTGCCTATCTTTTTGAAGAGGTGTAGAGGGGAGCATCTGTCAGCCCCATCTGGGGTCCCCCACATCCCCAGTGGCCGATTGGGCCTAAACCACGACAGCGGCCAATGCAATAACTGTACACGTGTGTTTATAAGCCTGTCTGCTCATCTGCCCTGCACATAAACAGAAAATCTCCTCCCACATTTCGGCTGCATTTAATCTATTGTTTCTGAGAGGTTATGGTCTTCTACATATAAAATATGGGCCTAATAGCAGTCATCTTTGGCAGCAAGCGTCCTATCCAGTCATGTTTTAGATTTGTAACAGCTAACCTTTCATAAAATTAAATGAGATCATGAGCAACACAGCATTAACAGTATTTCAGTTTCATGACATTAACCACATCTCCTATTATCAGCATCAGATTGTTCCTTCTTTTTGTTTAGTTCTAGTTTTCCATTTCAAAATGCTTTATTAGTAACCAGGCTTTAATTAATTGCATATGCATTTCCCCAGTTTCCAAGAAAAGCCTAACATCAGCATTGTATGTATCAGAGGCATGTAAACCTTTTCCAAATCCTATGTTTACTCCTACATCCTCCTCCCACAAAACATCTACATAATCACACAAAACAACATAAAAGCATCCCACGGCTAACAAATTCAGATTTACTCAACATCAGGAGTACCAAGCATTCATCATACTCATTGATCCAAAACCATCAAAGAGAACACTCCTTTTTTGCATTATCAAGCAGCTTGAACTTAGTTTACCTCGCACCTTGTAGAAAACAACTCAATTATAAATAAATAGGAGCTCAGGTATTTTGCTGTAAAATCCTTTCCAGGTCATGAGAACAGAAAAAGCTCAATGATGAGTCCCAGCCTGCTGCCGGTCGCATTTTTACTGCCAGGTTCTGGCAGGTCCGCGCTACTCACAGCCAATTGTCCTCAAACTGAAATCCTGACATGTCAGATACGCTATTTATATAGGGGAAGACTATTGGTTTTACTTTTGGCTTGATACACATCCCGGTACAGCTGAACTCTGGTTTTCTGAGCCCTCATTCCCGCTCCTGCTCTGGCTTCTTGGTCTCCCGCTCTAGACATCTACCTTGTAACCTGGACTCCTCTCACTTCATCCTTCGGACTGATATACCTTTGACTTCCTTCAGCGACTGACCTTCACTCTCAGAAACCCTTGTGCCTTGCTCCGGGCTGCATTTCTCATGACATGCTAAACAACTTTCTATCGGTTCACTGTTAACCACTCAATATAGGTTTAGCATACGAAAGTATTAATGTGCTCATTTTTACTCTTTAGTTGCACCGTTGTTATTAGTTGTTTAATTTTCTAATTAACTCTTTACACTCAAATCAAAATTTCAGGTAAAATACATGCTTCAGTCAAGGAATTTCTCGGCATTTTACAAGATTCAAAATATTGCACTACTTGCATTAAAAATGTAAATGAATCTGTGAATTACCTTTCAAAAAAACAATTGCAGGATTGCACACGACAAAAATAAAGTTTGAATATTACTTCAAGTGCAAGGCAGCCACAAAAACATATATAGACAGTGCAGAAAACTTAGTGCAGGCACTCATTCATCAATATATTGGGCTCAATTCCGCTGCTTAAATATAGGTCATTTACTGACACTTTAGATGACAACAGCATGCAAGACCTCTAAGTAAGGCTAGCAATCAGCACAGGACATAGGGGAGGACCCATACTCTCCTGGACTAGCAGCTGAAGACAAAGCAGGACATACTACGGCTTCTCAAATGGCCCTAGATGCCTACATTTAGGTCCCAGATCCAGCATAGCATGTCAGTATGACCCTAAAGTAACCATATACTTGCATATTTTGCTGGATGGAATAAAAATAAGTAGGTTGTGCTGACTGGGAAAACTGATTCGTGTGACTGAGTTCATACAGCAATTTTTCTGTGTCCATAGTGCCAGCATATCTACAGTAGGTAATGGCCCCATTTCATTTTACATACTCATGTTATTTAATTGCCCCAGCTTGCCAGCTCGTACTTGTTTTCTGCATCCACAAAAGAACAAGACGGTGAAAATTAAACTTATTTGCCATTTATTATAAATCTACTGAACAGTTATAAAAGTCAAAATAATTAAAGTGAGATATAACCATTATAAATAGATAAACATATGCTGTTTGCATGACTGCTTCCACTGAGCTAAGAGTAGTAGGAATTCACGTGTGGCTGTATTTATTGACCCTCAATTTCTTTACAATTTTTACGGTTCTGCCTTGACTTACAGAAAACGTTTTTTCTAAGTGCAAATGCCTATCTGCATCCAACGGGCTGTCACATGGTTTCACTAGCAGGTTCGGTCACGCAGCTGTATTCAGGATCACAGCTGGCACCAGTTTGCAAGCTTCATGCTACTTTTGAATAACCTACACGCAGGGCTGGGAGTTTTTTTTTTTTAATATTTGTAGAATAACTTGTGTTTTGGTTTGACTCAACTCCAGTTTCAGTTTGCACATGTCTGGCTTTGCAAAAACCTGACATCTGAATTCAAATTGAATTATTAATTAATCTTCTAGTTGTAAAATTATTCAGAGCCTTAAGCCATGCTTTGTCTTTTGTTGTATTAGGGACATGAAAATCATTTACCAGGTATTTAGTTTGCATAATTAACATAAACCATTTGCTGCAAGCTTTAACGAAGTTGGAAATATTTTGCTGATATGTAGTGCCTTCAGGAGAAAGAGCAGAATTTGTTAACTAATTCCGAAGTATTTATAACCTCTGATGTAACATCACACATAATGGAATCAGGGACACAACTTGCAGATACCATGCATAAAAATTACTAGTAATAACAATACACTGACACCTTCTTTGAAATTTATTTTTTCCTGCCAATTTCTTTCTCTGTTCATTGAATGAATTCAGAGAAGACTGACTCTGCTAAGTTTGACATACAATCTCTTCCTATGGAGATTACAATGCTTACCTTTGCATTACGTAAATTCTACATTATATATATTATGTATATATCCTAAAGTACTTCAAATGTGTAAATATAGTTTGACAGAGCTATATTTTTAGAGTTATAACTAATACTCTGCAAGAAAATTATTTGTGAAATTCATAATTTAAGGAGATCTTTTTCTATCGTAGCATGAAACAGCAATATTTTAAGATGGCATTTAATTTACATGAAATATTTTAAAGATATATTAAGTGCTTTGAAGTTTCAAAGAAACCCTAGGTTATATAATATCACTTTGGTCCTACTTTACAGTTGAGGAACGTGTAATATTTGAAAGTTGTCCCTTGTTTCTGGTTGTTCAGCTGGAAAGATATCTTTTATTGTTGTTTTCTAATGAAATGATGTACAACTACCATTCAACCTGAAGTAAAAAGGGCAAATAAATTGCTCCTTTCAAATTCAGGCCTAAAAGTCTCCCAATTTAGAACACTGAAATCTTTACCTCTCTGAAATAGTAGGCCTATTCATCTTGAGATACTTTGAGGACAACTACTCACCAAATACATTCCTTCATTTTTTGTTTTTAGCTGGCCAACTAGAGGTCACTTTTCAGAAATTTGACCTTAGTCCGCACTAAGTTGGAAAGATAAAATCCCCTTTTTTTTTTTAAAGCTAGAATCTATTTAATACCTAAATTGTGTAAATTACTAGCTTTTCTAAAATTGGAAAGCATTTTCATTATCAAACTGAAATCTATTGCTTTGCTTAGTTTACTCGCTTCTCGACAGCAATATTGATTTGGGTGTTAACATTAACACGTTAACATGGGAGTAGGACTCAACAATCCTTCCGGGTCCCTTCCAACTCAACATTGCTTGCCTAATCATATATTGTGAGAAGTCATGCAGTTCTGTTCCATGAAAAGAAATTTGTTCGCAGAATTTGCCAAGGGTGATACTGTATTTCATCTGCCTCTCTGGCCATGTCTTAAAAACATCTGAGGGAACTGGGCTTACTTTCCTCTGATTTCGAAGTAATGTAAGGCCATCTGAGACAGCAAAGCCCACTCCTATATGCCTCAGAAAAGTCTTCCCTACTCCACTGAAGATGCAGAAAGCAAAAGCAAGGGACTGCAAATAACATTACCAGAAGACCAAGCTCACTTTTTAGGTTTACATCATTCAGCTATTTTGTAATCACCCGTTTTAGTTCCAGTTTCTCTCTCACACAAATCTGACTTCACGTCACTTTCACTGAAATAATAAAAAATTATAAATTTATAAAATAAGTGAAATGGACTACAAAAAAGATCAACTATACTACAAGAATGAACAACAGCAAGTTAAGTTTGCTGAGTACATTTTGCTAATCGTGTTAAAAAGCATTTTAGAGATTTTTAAGTGAGATATCTATTACTTACAAATACAGCTACATCACACGCAACATTTAACAATACTGAAAGAATGCATCCAACCACCTACCTTTTCATCCACTGGGAAAAAAAAAATCCATCATTTCTTTTCTGAGATGCTCCACAAGTATCTGGGGTTTGGTTTTTTTTTTTTCAGTGTTACGAGAAAGTAACCAATCCATGCTCTTCACAGCCAAAAGGCTCTATAATACACTGCATGTCATATTTTGTCACCCTCAATGAACTAAAGCTGAGACTGCCACAAGACAACAGCTAAGCAAACCTACTGCTTCAGTCTGATTTCTTCTCATGAGCTGTCAATACCATTATCAAGTCCAAATAAAGATGTCCAGTCCCCATGGGTTTTGTACCTTGTCTTTTCTTCAAAGCAGTTCCTTGGCAAGGACATTTCATCCTTCGGTGTCTTTGTTTCAGTTGAAAAAATGGGTTCTTGTTGCCTCAAAGCTGCTCAGTTTTAGTCTAGGTGGAAACCACTGTTTTGATATTCACACATACTTACACATACTCCACAGGTGGTTTTTAAACTTGCCATGCACGCTTTTTGAACATATTTTACTCTTAAACACTACATAGTAAGTTTTGCTTATTTCTCCTACTCTATAAACTTTTGTCTGGTTGTCATTACTTCCCTCCATCTCTCTAAGAGAAATGTGATTTCTCCACACTAAAACTTTGTCAGCGTAGTGAGGACAGGCTGAGAGAGTTGGGGTTGTTTAGACTGGAGAAGAGAAGGCTCTGGGGAGACCTTATAGCAGCCTTCCAGTATCTGAAGGGGACCTACAGGAAAGATGGGGAGGGACTTTTTACAAGGGCACACAGCAGTAAGACAAGGTGGAATGGCTTCAAACCAAAGGTAGATTTAGATTAGGTATTGGGAAGAAATTTTTCACTGTGAGGATGGTGAAACACTGGAACAGGTTGCCCAGAGAAGTTGTGGAAGCTCCATCCCCGGAGATGTTCAAGGCCAGGCTGGATGAAGCACTGAGCAACCTGGTCTAGTGGGAGGTGTCCCTGCCCATGGCCGGGCGGTTGGAACTAGATGAGCTTTAAGGTCCTTTCCAACCTAAACCATTCTATGACAGTCATGAAAAGGGAATCAGTTGTTACAAGCACAGTTACTTACACTGCCTTGGTCACAAACAAAGAAGATCACTTACAATGGGAAAACACTATTTTTTATTTTTTTTAAAGTAAGCATTTCTCTTGACTCTCCAGCAATACAAGCCAGAACCTGTAGTCTGTTTTCTTACACCGTAGTGACAAACATACCTAAGTTCAGAAATGTTTGCAAACGAAGAGCTACACCCCTTACATTCAGATTTAGAACTGGAAGTTCTCACGCTTCTAGCACTGGAGTCAAAGAATGTCCTAATTAGCTATAACAATAAATAAGAAAATAAATGAAACTTTGTACTTTGAAATCATTTATAAATATACGGTAAGTGAATGTCAACTTTTTTTTTTTCTTTTAAGGGACTTGCCACCATTACACCCGCAATAGAAATACTCATTAACACAGTACAATAGTCCCATTTCCTCAGGTAACTGATACTGTGATATCTGGTTCACTGGAAAAGAAAAAGCAGCAGCATAATATACGCAAAGGCAATTATGGAAACTGATCTGATGCCAAGCTATTAAGTATTCTCAAATAGATGTCTTCTCAGCTTCAACACACCAACTATATGAGACTGCTTTAATCCATAGCTATAAAAATAAACACCACAGACCACAAAGATTAACACTGTTTCCTGCCTCTCCATACTGGCTACAAAATATTTTGATTGCACTTGTGTTCAGATCTAATGCAACTAAAGAAATGCTTGTCAGAAGGGAATTTTAGGAAGGTGATGTCAGTGTCATACTTTGTACTTCCATTTTCCCAAACTACTCCAGCCTTTTTCAGTTATGCTTATCAACTGGAGAAGAAAAAAAAAAAAAAAAAAAAAAAAGAAACCAGAAGACAATTATTTAGAGGGGGAAAAAAAAAAAATCATCTCTCATCTCATTATGATAATCCATTAACTGCAAAAGTAGGTTATGCCATTAATTCACTTTGTTTATGTACATTTTCTTGGTTATTTTTGTTCTGGAACACAAGGTGTATTATTAACTCATACATAATACTAAACAGTAACTTACCGTCAACCACATTACTTAGCTTTGAGCCAATTCTAGAGAACAATAAATAGCACAGAAATGGAAGATCTTAAAAACAAAACCAAAAAAACCCTAAGTTTTAATGGAAATGCATGCTGATTTAGAGCAAAGCTGAAAGAGAGGTATACTCCCCCTTTCCCTTTTTTTTTCTTTTCCNGCTGGCCCATGATCCTGCAACGCAAGAAACCAGCAAACAGTCTTCTCCCAACATGGGACTTGTATCTTCCCCTGCTCCAGTTTCATGGTTTGTGAATTCTTTGGCCCCGTGTCCATTTTCTCCCATCTACATAAATTTCAAATCAAGCCAGCAACACTGGAAACCATAGTAGTGCTCTAGCAAGGACACTGGTCTTCCTGGCTTTGAAGGACAGCAGTTACATAGTTTGTGGCGGAGTTGGCACTTTGAGGAATACTTAGACATGGAAATCAGTTAAGAACTTTCCCAATGGTAAAAAGCCTGATGTCTAAGTACATTTTTTTCAGGTAAATACAGTTTGCTGAAATGAAAAGCTTAATTTTTCAAAACAAGTTAAATTCATTTTATACTTTTTCTGCCTCTTGTTTGGAAATACAGCAATTTGACCACAAGAGAAAGAATTTTTAAAGCATAAATTATTCCTAAATGTTCCCATAAAAGTTGGGAAAGAAAAGAAATAACATCTCACCATGCCAACATTCACAAATGTCTTGTTTTTCTTTTTAAATGATACACCCTAACATTCATTCATCAACATAATAAACATTTTTTACTTTTGTCCCACATATGCATACATAGATTCCTTTATACGTGCTTTATAGTTTCCCTCCCTGTACTCTATTAAGAAGTGCCACATAGCAATCAGGGAATTTCTATACTTCCAGGAGACGACATTATCTCAAAAAGTTCAAATAAATACAATTTGCTTATCTGGATGTTAATCTTATCAGCTGCTTTTCTGCTTAACATAAAACATGGCAAAGAACAACATGGTTATTCATGGACATAAATAATTTGCGTGATTTTATTAATTTTACTGGACCATAAGCTTGATGATATCCCCATGATTTATTTAAATAATAAAACGTTTAAGTCAGGAGGAGACAAACCACCCTCCCATGGCTACTTTTAGGTAGTATTATTAGTAGCTTTATTACAATCATCAGAATCTATTTTATAGCAACACTTGGAGCCTCAGGGAGGACTTACCCAACTCCTGAGGGATCAGGCAAAAAGATCTGGTCCTCTCTCAAAAGTTTTACAGTGGTATCAGCGAAAAGACTAAGTATCTGCTACAGACTGGGAATTAATACACTGAAACTTGCCTGTTTCATTGCCCATAGTCTTTATCTCTGACACAAGCTTCGTAAGACTCTAAACCCAGACATTTTCATGCGCAACGTTAAATGATATCTGAAACAGCATCAACGGACCACAAATATGAGGTCAAAACTGGGCCCAGCTTCTCACCCAGGAGAAGAGAAAAGGTCTCTCATGTTCTCCAATTAGGACACAAAGAACTGTGAAACTGCTCAGTAACAACACCCCAACAACTCACCGGGGCCCTAATCCAAGCCTTAATTCAGGCATTTCGGGTTATGTTGGACAAGGGCCCAAAAAGTAGCAAACAATGAATTCTTACTCCACCCCCCACCCCAAAGTTTAAAAGTGTGTGCGTTATGGGAGTTTTTTCTATCCCCAAATTACAGCCTGGAGGTCAGGGAATATTTCCAAATTTATGGATGTGCTTTATATGCAAGGTAAGCGTTAGTAAGGACAATATTTTCATTGCACGATTGCTGACTGTGATTAGCCTTAGCTACACACACCACAGCGAACAGATCAGCATCACACTAGAAGCCCTCTCATCGTTAATACGTACAATAGGATTTTACAGACAATGGGGGGCAGGGGGGGGGAAATCCATGCAGCACACCTGGTCTCTGGATAATGTTGCAGACCTTTGGCTTGCGTAAGTTATTCCACTGAAGTAATGGAACCACTGTAATTTACACCAGATGAAGATTCGTTCCAAGATCTGCCTCTTCCAAACAGAAATGTCATGACAGCAAGTCAAATGATTTGCCTCGACAGTGCATTTTTTTTCATGCATTAGTTACTCAAGTGTAACATTGTAATCAAAGGAAAAACATACTGCAAAATTATTTGGTGTTGAAATATAACCCAGAACGATTCACTACAGAAGTGACCAGTTTCACTACTGCTCAGCTAAGCCTTTCAGAAAAGTGCTGGGTAGAAGGTGGCTTCAAACGTGGCATCTAGAAAATCAGAAAACCCAGTTTGGTGTTGGGGTTTTTTTTGGGGGTGGAGTTGTTGGGGTTTTAGTGTGGGGTTTGTTTTTTTTTTTTTTTTAAGGCAATAAGGTCAGAAAACAAGTCCTCTCCACTGGAAGCATCTTCTTCCAATCTCCCTGATTAATGTGCACCGACAGTCCCATTTTCATATCTCCATCTACCATAGCATGTCAGCAGCCAACAGTCCTCAGGTTAATCTGGTGCCAAGAATAACATTTCTGTATTTTCTTTTAGCAAACTCAGAAGAAGAGTAGTCTAGAAAGAACCAGGAAGACCAGAAGCAGAACCGAAATATTACACTATTCTCTCCTCTAAATTAATAACATACCAATCATCCCAATTACATTATAAGTTTATATTATCACAATTCAAATATGGCCTTTGACAGAAGTTTACATACTGGAAAATTTCTACCAAGGGACAGTGGCTGAGAATGTAAGTTTTAAAAAAAAATTTCTAAGTAAACTGAGCTAACCCTGAACTGCAAGTTAGATCCTGATCTCAAAGAGTCTAACATAGCCTATTCCCTTGTCCGTTGCATAGATGAATGAAAGCAGACCCCTCCATTAATCAGGTTTTTAAACCTAGCCATGCTGGGAGAAGGTTTTGGACTTGAGGTCTGAGACTCCGAGCGCACAGGGAAACATCTGCAGCACCAATGACCTTTTGCAACCAAGTTCTGGTTTAGAAACAGGACTTTTCAAATGTCCCAGCGTGTTCAGTTCTAGGGGTTTGGTCCAGATCCAAAACTCCAGGCTTGTTTAATAAGAAGATTCCAGGCAGTCCACAGCTGACCCTGGCCGACTGCACTGGAGCTCCAGCTTGCTGACGTGGAGGAGGAATACTGCGCAGGGACTGAGTAGGTCCAGATGCTTCTTCTCTCTTTAGAAAGGAAATTATAGTCTATAGAAGAGGAGCTTGGCACAGCCAGCTTTCTAAGCTAGGAAATTTCATGATCTGTTGCAATATATGAACATGTACATTTTTAACTCCAACAGAGACATAGCTTGTTTCTGGAACAAACATTTGATAGGGGCCGAGTTGCAGGGCCTAAGGGAACGCGAGGGGCTTGATGATTTCATTTCCCCTCAGCTAAGGCAGTTGGCAAACATGGGTATGGTTTGCTGGTTTTTTGCTTTTATTGTTATGAATTGTGTGGATAATTGATGGCAGGTTGCCTAGAGCCGGGGATAGGCCTCCTTCATGAAAGCTGAAGTAAATAAACAGTGGCTTGCCTTTATTTCACTGGTTCTGTGCTGATTTCAAAAATAAAAAAGACCTGCTTTGCGTTCAAAGGCACCAGCCTAAAAGAACAGAGCAGACTCATTACACATGGTGGTGGCCTGGATGTCACCCTTGGATCAGTAACTGCTCCTGGGTCTCAGCATCAATTCCAGGCACAACATCTTCAGGTGAAAGGGATTTTGATTTCCAAGCAATTTTCCTAAGACCATTCCCAAACTCTGGACATACATTACATACTGCACACCAGAGGAAAAATAAATAAAACATGTGAACCTCCTGAGAACTGCATTTAAAAAAAAAAAAAAAAGGAGGGTTTCAGTCCTCGTTTACTCAAAATTTTTTTGTGCAAATAAACCTGTTAATATCACGATCAAATATAGTGTTTATATTCTCAGTAATACACAAAATCTGCACAGGTGTCTCTCCCTCAAGCTATTTCAATTCCTACTGCCATGAAAAGTATTTCCACTACATGTAAGATACCTAACATTGCTAGTTCAGTGCCAAGTTGTACAAGAATCAAACATAGTTAAGTTTCCATTTCACAATCAGGTTAGTTGTGAGAATAAGATTCCACTGTTTGAAACATTCATTTGAAATTAATCACTTCATTTACTTTCATGCTAATCTGTCAAGGATAACAAGAAAAATGGACATGTTTATTCAATTTTTCCAATGTAGAACTCAACTCAGTATCATAATTAGGACTGTCAATCAGTCATCATCTTTCTAATTGTTTGTTTCACAAATGGGAATTGGTATATATTCTCCCTTTTTACCCTCAAAGTAATTCACCTACAATGAACAGGATTTTGGAGCAAATAAGAAATTAAGAATTGGGGAATTCCCAGTTTGAACCAGTGCTGGACCCAGAGACAGAGCTGAAGCCAAGCAGGGTGCAGGGAAGGAGCGGGAACACAACGGTTGCTGTTCGTCTTACTCACAGCAAGGAAAACTGTCATATGAAACGAAGAAATTCAATATCTTAGTCAAATAAAAGTGAATTCCCTGCCCAAAACACGTTTCTTAACCCAAGAAGGGGGCAGCTCGGCAGCAGGGCTGTCGAGTCAAACGCAAGTCCAAACCACGCTCCACCGCCCTAAGTAAGTGTCACATTGCCAGAGTGAAGTTCCCTCCATCATCCTACTCATACTTCAGAGAGAAACTGCCCCTTCTGAAGTCTCCTAATGCCCTGCCCTTAACTGAGGGCTGAGTAACAGGCTCACAGTCAAGCCTGGAGCAGGCAGATGTTTGTAAGTGCAGAGCAATGAGTTTATTGATTGACTGAACTAAAAATATCAAAGAATAAATTCATTTTATGCTAAAATTCCTATAACTGGGAAATGAACGCTATTGTAAAGGTATTAAAGATCAACATAAAGCCGTTCCTATAGATTAGTAATATTGTTTGTAGCCAAAATATGGAAATAGCCAATCTCACAGCACTGCTGATGCAGATGGTGCGTTTCTTTCACAGTGCAGAATTGAGGGAAAGCGCGGCAGAGAGCATAACTAACCATACATTTCCCATAAATAGCTATGTAATTTCAACTTAACTGCACTGTAAGCTCTATAAAATCCCTCTATGAAGTACATTTTCTACACACACGTCATTGTTATGGGTGGCTGGATTTAGGGAATTATGTACAGTTTGAGGTCAGTATGGCAAACAGGCCCCATTCGTTACTGGCAAGCTCTCTCCAAAAAGAATACACCCTGAGGAGCCCACTGATCAGGCACTGAGGCGGAAGAGCCAGCTGGTAAGGTACAAAGCCTGCAATTGCTTCATTCAGATCATAATTACTCTTCAGAATATCTCAAGGGCAATAAATTAAATCCCAGATGCACATCTGGCAATAAACAATGAAAGCACAGAATAGCAACCATGTAAATCATCTCTCTGGTAACAGAAGCATCTTCTTCCAAAAAGGACAGCATAGGAAAACGTGCAACAGTCTCTTGCAAGGCATCCTCCTGCAACTGGGCAATACAATTAAATTTCTGACGGAAAGCAGGTGTCTAGTGACACTGTGAAACACCCTTATCCAGAAGGTGGTCACTGTGTGAATCAATCTGTAGGGAGGGCCTTCCCTACTGAGTGTTCCCCATCAGTATCCAGAGATGATATTCAGAATCAACAGACAGCTGGAAATAGATGTCTCGCCACTCTGTTTCCATTCCCCCACCTATGAGCAGTGCAACATCCTTAACGCATGAAGAACTTAGGCATAAGGCATTGGTACGTAGACTGTTTTGGAAGGGGATGCTATTTTACTATGACGTAGCAATCTGAGACTTGCAAAATAATTCAGAAATAAAATCCATTTCAAAGTCCACATAATACAGGAATATTAAAATATGATTAATGAGGCACTTGGATCTTGAGAAAAATTTATCTTCAATTTTCTATTTCCTGTTTTAAATCTCTACCCGTTCTTGAAGAACAAAAATGTTACTGCTTTCTTGAAAGTTTAGGGCCAAGTTGCACAGATCAGAAGAGCTCATAATACTAACTCAGAGGTGCATTGCACAAGAGCTAGACTATGCTTGACGTAGGCTCCCAAACTTGCTTTAGAAACTTATTCCCTTTGAAACAGACCTCAAGCACCTGAAGTCCTGGTATTACCTTTTTTAATATTAATTTCTTATGAATGTAGGTAAGACCTTAAACTGAGTGGAAAACTTTCCTATGCAACCAACAACTGATTAACTTCAGGTAATTGCTGGACTATTCACATTATAAAAATAAAGAATTCAAGTGCACGATGACTCAGACAGAATACTCCTTAATCAAAAAAGCAAAGTCGGTTTGGATCAAAGGGACTTGTAATATGTTTAAGTTTTTTCTACTCTCTGTTCTTTTCTTCTTAATATCCTTCTGCAGCCTAAGTAAAATATATACCAGCCTGTTCAAGGCTAAACCAATCTTTCCTTTTTACTAGATAAGGGATGTTCATGCCCAGAGCAAACAGTACACATGAGCGTACACACTAGTGGCATTTCTTTCTGCAGAAACTTTCTCTGAGTAAGCACTGTCTAAAGCACTGGTGCAAATACGACTTAAGCTGTAATCGCATATGACACACCAGAAATTTCACAGGCTACAAAAACCTCAATTTTGCAAGCATGTCAGACTCTTCATAATACACCAGTGAGTGTATTAACACAGGTGCTGAAAAACTCATTATGCATTTAGTTGGACTGAAAGAAAAACATTGCCCTTCAGGCACTCTGCACGAAGACAATTCCATTTGCAAAACCAGCGCTGTCTGGTAGCAGGCTCCTACATGTTTCCCACAGGATGGGAAGAAAAAGAAAAAAAAAGAAAAAAAGAAAAGACTCAAGGAAACTAGCATAAGCTAGAGGAAAAAGGCATTTTGAGGAAATACATTGCGTTCTTTGGTAGTATGTCTATCAGGAGGGTTAATGGCTAAATTTGCAAGTTCTTCCAACCCCAAGTCTACTGGGCTCCAAAAATGTATAGCAGAGCTATACATGAAGAATGGCACATGCCTACACCACTCTTAGGAACAGGGCATATGTTTAGTCGATTAAGATTGAAATAAACATTTCAGATGCCTGAAGAGATTGTGCTGCATTGCACAAAAAAATATTAATATGATTTCTGTAACTGTATGCCATCTGTAATGACCTACACGTTACACAGCAGTTACGTTCCCTTTGTAATATCTGTATTCCTGAAAAATTTACTTTGCTATTCCTAAGCAAACTGAAGATATTAGCTAAGCTTTTCAGACAGAGGCTATTGTCATCTAGAACCATATGCAATTTCTTAAACTTGCTTTAACCAGAGTTGCATGATACCATTTGTTGCCTTCTCAGAGCAAGGCTAGCAATACTTGAAGTATTGCTTTTATGGGACACAAGTAGGGGCAAAAGAAGCTTCTCCTGCAGTAGCTCTGAAGTAATTCGCCAAATCCCGCTCTTACTTATACTAGAAAACTCCAGGAGGAAGAAGAGAAAAAAAAAAACNAACAAAACTTACACCACTATCCCCCAAGAAAAACTCACCTTCTACCAACTGAGACAAGTACTGAGAGAACCAGGCCTAAGCAAGATCTAGCCTCAGGTTTCCCAGTTTGTTAAATATCAAAAGGGCTCATAATAAGTAGCTATTTGTCTTGCCTGACTATGACAAGATGTCCTAAAGCTCGCTCTGCCATTTTAATAAACAGTTATAAGTCAATGCTATCTGCAAAGGCAGGAGCATCAGAGTCCTGGTATTTACATTTCATAGTGAACTGCATTACATTGTATAAACAAGTGACTTAGAATTTTCTAAGTCTTGCAGACTTCAAGGAGGAATTTCAGTCTTTCAGGCTCCACAAGGGAGGAGATTAGGATATTAAAAAAAGAAAAAAAGGGAGCATGAGCATACACACACAAGAATAAGATGGAGAGTGAATTTAGCCATCTTACAAAGAAATAAAATCCAAGGGGGGGGGAGGGGGAGAATCATTCTGATTTCTATTTTTTGTGATGAGAACTATAAGCTGGTAATCCCAAAAAACAATAACTGAAAGCTAGTTTTAGTAAAAGTGTACCCTTTTGCTAAACCAGTGCCAAACCTATAGTTTCACAGTAAACAACTGAATGTCAGAAGAACCACCACTCCATTAAGCCCAACCATATTCAGTTTTATATGATTATACTGGGAGATAACAGGGATCCATTAAAACCATACCTTTTTTCTTGTGTGAGAGTAGAAATGAAAGGACAAACTGGAGAACAGCCTTTACACATAGGCTCAAGACAGCCTATACTGTAATTCATTACAGTAACCACTGCAGTGTCTTACAGTGCTCTCCAAGAAGAAAGCCCTTAAGTAATTATTTGATGAAGCTATACACTCCTGGATCCTAAGACTGCCCCAGGTAATTTTGAGTATCAGTTGGTGGCTAGTAAGTCTGGACAACAATACTATCCAACAGTGCATGCTTTCACTTCAACTCCTCACCTTTCAGCCTGGACCAGCTTTATCTCAAAAGCAGTCATGTATTTCAGCTACATTTTCAGACTATTTTTTTTCAGAAGTTTAAACATTTAACCTATGGGATAAGCAGACTTTAAAAAAAAAAAAAAAAAAACAACAAAAAAAGGCAGCACAAGCAGAATGTCTTACTCCTTTTCTCAAGAGAACGCTATTTGCCAAGTAGTACCAATGAAGCAATTGAGGCTTTGAGAGCAGGGACGTTTGATGCAGACATGAAGAAGAGCAGGAGGATCTCGCTCTTTCACGTGGCATTTTGAAACTGTATGTGTCATGAATTGCTCACTTGTGATTCCCATCCCAGTAAGAGAAAGGCAGGGAACTATCACACCAGAAGGTTTCTTCTCATGGCAGTAAGTCAACACTCACTGATATTTATAGGACTTAGACTAAGCCACAGCTGTGTCCTGTTAGAAAACAGGACCGTAAGAACCTCCCCTTTCCAGGCGCAGTCACGTCCCCTCCTACTACCATCACTCCTGCCTGGGGCTCCTGAAACATTCTTCCAGGCAGAGCTACAGATTAGGATGTTACACACACCAAATGTCATATCACTATCCAGATTAGGCATGTTTTATTCTGTCCCAAATTTAAATCTTTACTTAATATTTTATAGCTTCACGTAAATTTACCAGGAGTTCATACTAAGCACATCATACTAAGCACACAGATCATCTTTAGAACCCTGAAAGCCCTAACTTGCTTGTTCTTCTGTGCTGAGATGATGCAAGGACCTTTTCTGTGTCAGATTTGAGCACAGAACCAACTCAAACCAAAGCCACTGAGATTCCCTTGGTTCCCCCCCGAAACCAGAAAATGGGCTGTGTTTGTGTGCTGCCATTCACCCATCACTAGAAGCAGCCTTCAGTCAAAAATCACCTGAATTTGTGCAAAAAGATAACAAAACTCAGCATGGCTTAATCTGGGGAATGATTACAAAAAGTTTATATAGCTCTAATACTCCAGTGATAATAGATTTTAAAAACATTGCTCATATGAAAATAATCTCTATGTGCACTTAACATTTTTCAGTGTAATTGATAAAAGATTTCTGAGATAACTACTCTTTTACTACAAGTAACTCACTGCTACATCATTTTTCCTAATTAATTCTTACTTCAGATCCTGATGTCTGTTGCCCTCCTTTAAATGAAAAACTGAAATAATTAAAGTTTGCATTTATTAAGGGGCAAATAAACTAGGTATAAGTCATCTCATCACAAGAAACAAGGCTATTCATGTGCTTCAAGCTAGGTTCCAAAGTACTCTCCTGAATGGCAGATTTAAATCACCAAATATTTACTTTCTGTGTTCATTACATTCAAACACAAACAAAATAAACTGCCTATCTTGCACAGTGCCTGTAAAATAGACAAATTCTGTCCTGCAGAGGTTTCCCAGGAAACCAGGGAAGGCTCAAAGAAACAGAGAACAGCTGGAAAAAAGAAGGGGAAAAAAACAAACAAACAAACAAAACCCACCATCAAGGAACTAAGTCCTCCATATCCTCAATTTTAAAACCATTAGAAAGATATCACTAATAAGAATTAGTGCAGTGCAATTTACACTGGTTGGCCCCACCATTCTTCATAAGGGAAAACGTGCATGGCCTGAAGAGATCGAGATTTAACTCTTCTCTCCCTGTTATCCCACCCTGCCCCCCAAAAAACTAAAAAAACCCTGAGAAGCGTGAACATTTTGATACAACATGGTGAAGCTGCAAAGTTTTGGCCAACCCCACGGAGAGCTGTGCTTACTGAAACCTTACAGCAAGCAACAGTTTATGTGATTCACTGTCTAGAGATTCCTTTGCTGAGGAGCCAGATTCCACTTCTGAAATTAGTCAGCTATCCAACATGAAAGTCCATGCAATACAAGAAATATATTATTAGCACGATGATTCAGTATGTATATTACAGTAGTACCCTAAGGCTCCATTTGAGATCAAGGATGCTTTGTGCTCAGCACTGCACAAATTCATAGGAAAGTCCTGCACTTTACAGTAACAACATAAAATCAAAGCATGCCCAAGCTACTCAATCACAGTATCCAGCTTTAGATAAAATTTTCTGTCACTACAGCAAACGTTTCAACCAGAGGAAAAAAAAAAAAAGAAAAACAGGTAAAGGACAATTCATCTAACCTCAGTCCTTATTTCTGAAGTAGGCTTCAAGCACTCTGCCAGTCATTAATTAGTATAATTCCAATATTTGGTGCTGTCACAGTGGCCATACCGTCATGTCAGCTCTTCCTTCCCCCCGTTTTCCATGTTCTGCTTTGCTTGTCACCAGGCTTGATGCCTCTTACATCAGGTTCTTCCCTTGCTTTGTTGCCAATGTATGTTCCAGTATTTTCTGACTCTTGCCAAAGCAAGTATTTAAACATCTGGAAAACATCCTCCCATTACTTTCACCAGCGAGTTGTGTCTGCCTTGCAATGTAGTTCCCATACAGCGAGAATGTCTGATGTCTTAAGTGATCACACTTTTATATATATAAAAAAAAATGCACTACATATATTTAACACACTATATATTACACTATTCCAAAATCCAACATGCAGTAAGTTACGAACATACATTAATTTCTTTTAAAAATTTAAGCATATATACTGGTAGGTTTACAGCCCAAAACATTCCTGATTTGAGAGAGTTCTAAACTACAGATATTTAAAATAAATACGGAGCAATACATTACATTCAGAATCGTGTTCTTTTTCTCGTGCATGCAATTTGAAATGGAAATATTATTTTTTCACTAAGATTTTCGGGGGGGGGGG
>VZSZ01006636.1:216633-307574 GCA_013398815.1 Ibidorhyncha struthersii
CCGCCGCGAAACCCCGGCGGGGACAGCCTCCCCCCGGTCTCCTGGTCAGGAGCCCGAAGAGCAAACCCCGCCGCCCCCTCCTCGGTGTAGGAGAGCAAAAGTCTGCTTACTCTTGTGCCCCAGAGGTTTTCCCTTCTACTTTATTATCCGAATCACGCAATAAGCACGCTGCATGCAAAGGGGGTGGGTGTTATAATATTTTAGAGGGAGAGAAACTCACCGCCGTCATATTCTTCCACTTCTTGCGCGTTTGTGGTTACGAACCGCCCTAATAAAGCAGCAAGGATGAAAAAAGTTCTCGTTTGTACCCAGATTGCCATCATGCCTAGAGATTAGACATGTATCCTCCCAGGCAGCAGCAAAGTGCAGAAACGTAAGGTTATTTTAGCACCATGAAGCCAGCCGGGCAGCCTTTCTGCCTTTCAGCATCAGTTCCAGGACAAAATCTGCCAGCCCCTTTTTTTCAGCACCAGCTCCAGCGCAGTCTGCAACCCCTCCTTTCAGGGGATGCAGCTTTAAATAGGAAGAATGCTGCCTCCACTTCTCTTCCTGCCCCTTTTCAGCTCGTTCAGGCTCCTAATCATCCACTCCCTGCCAAGCAACGGTCTGATTGATGGTAAATAACCGAATCAGAGCTGGCTTCACTCTTCCTTAAACTTTTCTCTTTACGAGTACGCTTGTGGGATATTTTCCTGCTGCTGTGCAGTGCGTGTGCTGCGTCAGGACCACTTACTAAGAAAGCAAAGCACAGCTCCGTAAGAAGCCGTCAGGAAGAGAAAGCTCTGCTTTTAACACACCCAGCCCACGCTTCCTGGGAATGGAGGGTATAGCCCCATTTGGAGCCGATTCCCTTATTAGGAACTTGATCCTTTCCAGCTTGCCGAGAGGAGGATTTCCTCCTCTCTCTTGATAACTGTCCCCTGCCTTGCTGTAGCTGCATCCCCAAACATTATTCCAGTCCCTTGTGAGGGGCCACAGGACTTGTTTCAGAAACCTGAAATAACTGCCTTTCCCCCCAAAGCAGAATAAGCTTTCTCAGATGAATTCTTTTTTGAATAATCTTTCCTCAAATGCTTAGTGTGCTCTATATTTACTGCCCTACCAGCTGGGAAGGCTATCGCAAATCTCTGGAAGGTGCTGTACACTTTAACACCAGAATGACAATCCCAACTATCCAATTACCTGCTTTTCTTTGAGGCTCTCCACCTCTGATCCCTGACAACTGGAAAACTACCTAAGCCCCAGCCTAGTATTTAGCCCTTAACAATGCACCTTAATTAGCATTCTAGCGTGGGCATGAAGTAAATCTCTCTTTTGTGGATCACTTGCAACTGGGAGTAGCATGCTAGATTTTTTTCTTCCCACAGTGTTTATGGTCCGCAGAGCTCCATCCCTAATCCCCTCATTTGCTAAGAACTGGGGTCACCTATACCTGCTGCAGGGAAACACATATTCATCTCTTGGAAGGTTTTCTATCTTTAGCTGTTTCAGCTTGAGAACAATCCCATTTGCAGTGGATACAGCGAGAAGTAAACCTCTCCGCCTGGATTCATGGAGGTTGGCAACACCGGCCCGCTCTGGCTATCAGAGCATGATTTAGCACTTCTCAGTGATGCAGCATCCAAAAACCCGTGACGTTTTCTTCTGTCTCTTCAAAAGAGCAGCACGCCCAGAAGAGGAAAGGTAACCCAAAAAATGGTATAGCACTGCAATGCTACATCATACCTACTCTAGTACCAAAACCAGAGATTAACATAAAAACATGCTGAAAGAGAACAAAATCAAAATTCCCTGCTCTCTTGCACCAAACAGTCTGGACATAGCAGTCTTAAGCCCATACAGGGTTTCACTGCAGGAGCGTAATATCCCGCAGTCCCTGTGGCTCGAGAGGGGTAGCTATGAGAAAGAATAGAAATATTGAAGCTGTGCAAGCTGCTGCAATTTTATTTTGAAAAGTGATCATAAACGTTGGTAAGTATCGGTTGAGAAACTCAGAACTGGAAAAACAAAAGTTAACATTTGTTAACCTGCCCAGTCACAGGTGGAATTCTGGTTTGACAGGTTCATGAGTACTTGCGCTGGTTTGCTAGTCTCAAGAGTCGTATGTTTTAGATGTCATACTTCAGCAGAACCCCAGGAAATCTCCCTTGGAAAGCTGAGGTCACGTGATGCTGTCTAGAAACATCGGGTGCTTTAGATTATATACCTAGTTTAGAACCAGATCTGACCTTTGCCATTGGCACTGTTCTATACACACATTAGTTATGAGAGAGCAGCAAGAAAGCTTTCAGCCTTAACGCGCCACACTGCCACTGATAACTCATCACATGGAATTACACGATGCAAAATCACTATATACATTAGAAAAGGAAAATAACACATTTTGAAAACCGCCCTACACAAGGTTTCCTACAGTGGGAGGTAACCTGTCACAGTATTAAGTACGGAAATATTAATATTTGTAACCTAACAGGAGAAAGGCTGAGAATATGGACAGTGTTTTGAAAAATGTCCTGCGCTCATTGATGGAAAACCATTACGACAGCCAGACATGTAGGTGTTTCTGAACGATATGCTACTAACTGGAGGGGATTTATGTGAAATTTCTTATAATAAAGCTGCCAACTGCTCAGAGAACTCACAGCTGAAAGTCCTCCATGCAGCCTGGGGAAAGCTACAATGAAACCACAGGGAATTCAGACTCTACCACAGAATCACAGAAATGGCCACACGCTGGTAAAACTTGCCTTTATAGCTGCTAACTTTGTCCTCAAAATTAGATGACAAGTTCTCACGCTTATTTCCCCAAGTCTTAGGTCTGCAACAGGTTGGTAAATTCCTAGTGTATTCACGGCAAGAATGAGCCTTACCATCATTGTCTCTTATAGCCTCTGAGAAAAACACCAGAACAAGAACAGGACTGAATTATGGTGACAATTTTTGCCCCGATAGCTCATTGAGAAAAAAAATCAGAAGGACCCCTTTTACCATTTCCAATTGAACTTTTTTTCTGTGGAGTCGGAGAGATTTTCAAAAGTACCTTCTGCCATTTCAAGTCTAGTTTCTCCTTTGGAGAGGCTCCTGCAGCAGTATCTAAAAGTTGCCCTTCAAGTCTGTTTCTGCCTTGGTCTCACCAACAAATTATGCCACATAAGCAAAACACATGAACAACAGAGAACAGAAAAGGATGTAAATTGCTTAGCGAATTAATCCCCTTATGCCTCTTTATAAATACTTCCTTTCACCATGGATATGTATTTAAAGAAGTTTTCAATTTTATTACAAGCATTGTAATTAGTCACTAAGGCTGCCATTTTTCATTTAAATAATTTCACTTCTAGGCCTAAGCTATTTGGTAGCATCATACTGGATACGAGTGAGAGAAATTCTTTAGTTAGTACCACTGTAAACAGAGTCAGGCCAAGCAATTACGAGTGGGCAGATAAATAATTCCAAGTATGCTCAGTGTCACCTCCCCCTCCTCCTCTCTACAGGGGAGAAACCAACGTTGCATAGAATAATACTGTATATTTATGCAGCAACTTCTCTCCAACCTTTTTTCACTTTTTCCATCATTTTTAGGATTCTGTAAGAACAGAGGAATGTGGAATTTAGCAAACTAGCCTAAGGTCATACATTCAGTAGAAGTAAAGCCAGATACAGACTTTTTGGAGCTATTTTCTCTCCTGTGCCAAGGAAAACTTATACATGATGAAAATTCCTTGGGAGAAGAATCCAGGGCCCTGACTCCTGCAGCTGACTGCCTTCCAATGCACCTTCGATCTACACATTGTTAAATATTAGGCTTATAGTATGTAACGAACCCGAATTTAGTAGACAGAGCTACTGCAGGAGTGGTAGGACGGAATACAGTCCTCGTTCGCTAGTCCATCTCAGTAGAGCAACAGATTGGAAACACAGGACACAAAACCAATCTCTTTCTACTAGCAGGAGATCCTTTGAAATTGGGAGTGTCTCAGCTACCAATTTGTGGCTGATTTCTGACTCCCAAGAGATGAAAAAGTCATGACATCATTAAAAGATCACCTTCTAATGGTGAAGCCATTAGAACTGGAGCCACCAGGTGCTTTTAAGTTTGAAGGACCTTTAGATGAAATGAAGGGAAACAACAAAACGAGCAAAATCTTCACACAAAAGCAGTGTGTGCTCCTTTGTGGTATGCTTTAAAAAGTCTTCCTGAAACGACAGCTGTCACCAAAGCTAGGACCATTCTAGAAATGTTAAGACAGAGTACTCTGAAAAAAATATAACTAAATACTCCCTAATATCCAGCCTGTTGATATCCATTCCTATGTTTTAGCCAGTACATAGGGACTGTATGTTATCTGACCTAAAAATCACATGTGAAGTTCAAAGTTACTCAAAATTCAAATTGTGAGGAGTCAGAAATATATTAAAACATAATTCACAGGCTTACGCCTTTCAAAATCTCCAAGTCAAGACAGAAAATACAAACAATTATTAGCTTAAGATTCTTCAGAGTATGCATACATATGATCCATTAAAATTCCAATATCCCTGAGGGTTTCCTCTTCTACAGAGTTTAATGACCTTTCACAGTGTTACATACAGTGTGACAGTGCTCCTGTTTTAAATTAATTTGTACCAAGCGAACAAAAAATGCCTTCATATAAATGATCAAGTTATCTGCTCCAAATAAGATGCTGGACCAGTCTTTCAGCAGCAATAGGAAATCAGTGGACTCAAGGAAATTGATAAGTAGCTGTACTTGAATTCAAAAAGTATCTGTCCAAAAACGAGCAAAATTTTCAAAAGCAGTGTGGTTTCACTGAAGTGAGCTTAAATTAATCTGTCACTTGCTATCAAATTTTATGTAGGCAGTTAAATCCATGGTAAGTGCTGTTTGAAATTTCCACCTTGTATAAGTTCTTCAATCACACATTTAGCTTAAAAAAAAAAAAGCAGCAAAGTGACATACCACATTTTTAACTCACAAGAATATAGTCCACATAAAAATGTTTTATTTCTTAGAATTAACCATTAAAATGAACACGACTAAAATAATATGAGAGAAAAATAGTTCTTTTACTTTGAAGTATGTTCACTTTGCACTTTTAAGACCCCTTACTGCATAAGGAATCAGTTTTCTTGTTTTATACAGGTCTTTCACATAGTAAAAAGGACAGAAAATCCTGATATTTAAAATAAGAAACTGTAATAGGAAACTACAGAAATTGACAAGAATATAAACAGAGGAACATGATACTACTTTGAAATGAGATCTTTAAATGAAGTAGATTCCAAACTGCATCACCTCAAAATCCTAATCTTCCTGCTGAGAAATCCACCAGAAAACTAGTATCAGCTAGTAATTTAAACAACGCTACCTCAGTAACGTTACTGCGCACTGGCAGGAGAATTTTCCCATCAGCTTTTGGGTAAGAAGGTTTAATAGATGAATTTAAGTCAAGAATTTAAGAGAAGAGGGAGGAAATATATCTTTCTTGGTTACATGCAAATTTTGTAATGTTGTTTCAGTTAGTTTTAATTTGGGGAAGTATGATGATACTTTGCTTTTAAACTGTTAGTGTGGGGTCTTGGATTATGTCAGTCACCGTAAATCTGCTTTTGCTATGGGCATTTCCAAACCCAATAAGCTCAGTAACGTTATTAGCACTGGCAGCCTTTCCTTCAGAATGCCTCAATTAAATTAAACTAAACATTAGTCTAAGCAAAAAATCAAGAATAATTAGGGAAAGTCTTGCATGAAGTCCTTCTATAAATTATTCTTTAGCTAGAAAAGGAAAAACAGCAGCATTATTTCATTTTTTATTCCGAATTCATTGTCAAGCTAGTTTTCATCCACCTAAGAACTTAAAGTGATTAAGTGAAAACATAAAAGGGTCACAGCAAGCTACTCGCTTAAATGGCAAGGGCAAATGCTAATCTGTAATTCAAATAGGCCCAAACTGATGATAGGCCTCCACTTTTTTTTTTTTTTTTTTTTAATCTTAAATTCCTTTACTTTGGGACCCAAGATAGTTTACTTTGTACTTTTTCATTGACTGACGGTCCATGCAAAAGTAGAATTAAAGTCCTATCTAACAAGTAGATTCACACATCTATAATCATTTTTCTGAGTCGGGGAATCTGTGAAATCAATGGGACCGTAAATGGAATTTGGCTAAAAGTTCATTTGCAACCCTCGTCTCTTTTAGGAATAAGCTTGTTATAAGCTGTGTTGAGGCTCAGGGTTACTTAATCAGCACCTCAAAGCTTTATCCACAGTTTTAAAAGAATACTACAGTGTTTGTTTTATACTCAATTCATTGGCAGTCCTTTATTTAAAAATCCGTGTCTAAGATTATGTAGGATTATTTCATCTTATTGTCACAGATATCAGACCACTGAACTGTGCTTTAATATGCTCACTGTAGCCCCAAGCCCAAAATGACCCCTTTGGGAATTTGTCACTGTGTCCTAGTATAACATATCATGTCTTTAAGAAACAAAATACCGTATCTGTCATTTACAGTTTAAATCATGTTAACTAAGAGAATGACTAAAATCTTACGTATTTATTTTATCTATCACTGGCCAATTGTTTTCCCTCTCATTACACCTTTTTTTTTTAAAAAAAAGCATTGATTTTCAGCCTTATAGTTAATTGTGTGGAATACCCAAAGCTGCGAGAGTCATTTATTTGAGACAGGCCTGGGGAATACAGCATTTAAGTCTCTAGCAAAATTCTTACCAATCATAACAAGACTAAGTTCAGGATGCAGTCTTACCACATTGCTCCCAAGTTACATCTTCTTTCCTAGCAAAATAAAAATGCTGAAAAAAACCTGTACGCGCTGTGTGCCACTTAGCAGAGTTGGCCTACAGGTTTGAATTGAGAATGGCTAAAGCAGCAGCAGCACTCCAGGAGGGACTTTAGAACCACCGGGCTACTCACAGTAAATGTACGTTAAAATTAATCTTAGAGGAAAAAATATATATAATGTTCCAAGGAAAGCTAGTTACTGACTGAGCTCTACAGACCAAGTTGCCAAATAAGATAAACCCTAAGGTAAGCAAACATACTGGAATTTGTCTGTTAGCTTAAACATGAGACTTGTTCAGCAGTCGCTCTCGGCCTCAGCCTGCTGGCTGCCAGGGCGCTACGGGGGAACCACCCTGGGTGGTCCGCAGAAGGGACTATCTTGAGCAGATGAGGCACTGTGCAAACCAAAAGTGGAGATATGTCCAAGGAGAATTTCCCTTCTCAGGAGGGAAACACTGGGGGAAAGGGCCACTGAACTAAGAATTCCCTCCCTCCTCCCCCAAAACCATATCCATTACTACATCCACGTGAAACAAAGTGCCTGTGACTTTACACACACTATAAAGTAGGACTGAAGGGATCCATTTACACAGGATATTGTTTCCCATGTAAAAAAACTTAGCAGATGTTTAGTGAATGTTTGCTGTAATGTCATACATTAAATCTACATTTGCCAGAAAGTCTCCATTTTTAATCATACTGGTTTTGTCCTGGGTAGTCAAAGAGCATTTGATTTTACTTACCCGCTAAAACTGGGAAAGGCCTCAGCTCCAACGACAAAAGGAACTTAGCTTGCTCAGAGCACCTTACTGGAATTGCTCAACTTTTTGTAAGGCAATCTTCTTAAAATACATTCTTTAATATCTTCTAATTAATATTTTGTAAGAACAAGAAAGAACAAACAGGTTTAATAATTTTGGAGTAGGTATCCTCAATACCATAGCAAAGCAGCAGACACCATGGTGAAACAGCAACTCTGTTGAAGTTAGTAGTAGTTCAGCTATTGAATTCACGTTTTCCCTCAATGTTTCTACCCCTTTCTAGCAATCTTTTCATCACATGATTTTGATTAACTAAGAAAGTTAATACATATACAGGCATCTCTACTGGGAGCATTGGGCATAACACCCTTCTGACAAGTGCTAGTGGCAGCAGCAGTAGTAGTCCCCTGCAGTGTGTTGTTACTAAAATAAAGAACTATGGTAAAAACCCTCAGCACAAGCACACATTCATACTACCTTGGTGTCCCTGGTCACCTTACTCTGTCCCTCTTGAGCACTCAAGAGAATGAGAATGTAGATTCGTGTGATTTTTTTGAGGTGAGGAACAAAAGCAGACCAGCGAAAGCCAGTATACGTACACCTCATCAGTACATCAGCAGCCCTAGCAAGCCAAGTCATGGCTACTTCAGCTACTTATAAGCCTTTCTCCCCCATGTGCATCTTGATTTCTTTTGGGTGAATTGTGGTCTTTCTCTGCACACGCAGAATCTGGAGCACTTCCCATGACGCCCCAGACCAGCTGCATAGGCCGGAGTGACCAATGGCGACGGGCAGCTTGCACTTGCCCCACCATGAGAGGTCTAAAAGAAAAACTTAGATAAACACCTGCCAGGAATAATGTGGATAGGGTTTATCCTGCTTTAAAGGATGGGAATGGTCTAGAAGATCTTTTCAGTTTCTTTCCAGCATTACTGTTTCTTCCAGCAGGAAAATGGTACTTATATACTGATTATATTATCTCTCAAAAGTGAGTCCTCTTCTGGAAAATAGGATCCACTTCTATCAGACAATAAGATCTGATAAATGGAAAACCAGGGAATGAATAAAACCCAATTTGAAAGCATTTTTAAAAAATCATGAAAAAGGAAAACTTGTCATATTTTTAGTATTTTTCCATGTTGACACCGACATTCCATTTCTCTTTCTTGGAAGCAGCAAGGAAAAAATTGTGTCAACATTGACCAAATTATGGATAATTAGCAGAAGAAAGGGGAAGAGCAACAGCAAAAGGAAGTAATACAGGAAAAGAAGAAAGGAATCAGCATTTGTGTAAGTCAAGGATGTAAGACGAATTTATGCATCAAACTCGCACAAAGAAAAAATTTGTCTAAGAGAGCCATAATTCCTGGACTGTGGGTGTTGGTGTCACTGTTAGAACTGTAAGCCCAGGACAACATTAGATAAATGTCAGTACAGTTGCCTGGTTACTTATACTAGGTTCAAATACAGAATGCAAAACAGATTTCATATGGAGAAAGGTTCATTCTGCCTCCTTTACTTTTCCATTTCCTTTCCATGCTGTCTTCCTTCCAACATTTTATAGCTTTTATGAGCTTTATTGCACTATGATTTGAATACATGTGTGGAGCACATTTCCCACTGCCTTTAAAGATTAAGTGCTAATTGAAAACATAGTTTACTCAGAAAGAATCAATCGAGTTTACATTTAATTTTTGCTGTGAAAAAACATGTTAACTGAGCCTTTTTAAAAATTTTATTTCAGAACTTCATGAGGTAGGCTTATTTGCAAAGCTATTGCCCATCAGCAAGTGGATTTTCATCTGGTTAATGGCCTGAACCAGATTGTTTAGGGGAATACCTACCCTCCATAGTCACTGGCATGTTTTATTTTGCATCAACTGATTGCTTTCATGATGTATTTCAGGAAACCAGCGTCTTATGCTTTTTAAAGAATGATAGCTTAGATGAGCATCAGATGTTTTATAAAACATTTATTAATTCTTAAAGATCGTTTTACATTTCCTCAGTAGCATAACTTATTTGTTCCTCAAAGATCCCTATACCCTAAAATTCCCACGGTAGGTAAAAGCTTATGAACGGTCTCCTTATATCTCCTGTTAGTTATGTCATTTCTGACAGCAGCCCAAATACTTAAACTTGGTGGCACTGCGGCACATGAACACAACCTCACCATGTACCTCTTGATTCAGTAATGGATTGGTTTAAAACATAGTCGAAGATAAGTAAAAGCCACAGCGGGTGACAGGACTTCTCTTTTTCCCCTCAGCTAACAACTGTTTGACCCCTGGGAAAGATTTGGAGTTCCTGTTAGAAATCAAGGTTTGTATAAAGGATTTCTATTCGAGTACTTTAAAAGTACCATACCATGTCACATATACTCCCCTTCAACTCTCCCAGGACATTAATTTACATTGGCATTAGTTCACCAAGCCGCATGGAAGGTTACCCATCAGCACTGTGTCCCACAGCAAACTGGTGAGCAGACTCCATCCACCCGAGCCTCCCGCAGCTCAGCAAGCGGCACAGCCCTGGCGCTACAGGCTGCTCTGCAGGTGTGCGATTGAAATTCATATTTTTAAACACTTTCTGTGCCCATTTTATTCGCCGTTCACTACTATATAGTTCTAATTGTCACGTATATTCAAACTCTATTGGACTAAGCTTTATTTGCTTAATCCAAGCACAAACATATCCACAAGAACGAAGTATAGGTACAAATTAATTGCAGCTTGCATTTCTTGTAATCATTCCTGTTGGTTAGAGGCGTCTCGTATTGTGTTACCATTTTGATTATGGTATTCCTAACAATCTTTCAGGTTACTTTCAAAAGGATTATTTGGCTTTGTTTATTTAATGTGACCTTATATCATATTGTCTCTTAAATACATTTCCAAATCACATATTTATTAAAAAGAGGCCTAAATAGAAAGTACTTGATGTTCCACAGATTTTAGGATACCAGGAATGAAATGTTTGATTGTAATTGACTATTTTTGTGCTCATATTTAAACATCTCTCATACTGGGTAGAAAACACAGATGAAAATGCTGTTTCAACTTCTTCCGTATACGTCCAGCATTCAACACTGCAATCATTCTCCTATAAAAAGCAAATTTTAAATTGCATGAATCATACTTTCAAGCAGGATCGAACAGATACTTTTGCTTAGTCTTAATAAAATTTTTTTTTGCTTTTGCAACAGGAATACAAGCTTTAAATACCTATTATTATTATTATTTCATATACACTTACAAAACTTGCAATAGAAAATGTGGCAATTCATATATGCTTTCAGTGAAGGAAGAATTTTCCAGGTTTTTTTATCTGCTTACTGCAACTATTTTTAGATTTATACGTAAGAATAAGAGACTGGCAGGAAATCCTAGCCCTATTCTACTGAGAATAAGGGAAATTTTTAATATGAAATCTTGGTGTTATTTATTCGCACTCAAGAAGCCTGTGACAATGCCCCTCTGAAGAGAAAGCAAACACTTACATGTCAGCGGCGAAGTCCTGTCATGAACTAGACATTGATCCCAGCCTTATCTTGTAGCACTCTCTTAGGAACAGTTGTCAAAACTGTCACAAGCCCCACTGAAGTCAGTAGGGCTCCATGCAGATGTTGACTCAAGGATGTGGCAAAGTCTTTAAAAGTCACCAGCATTTAGTCAAATATTCCTAGGGCTTGGATGTTCTCCAGGCCTCGCTTAGCTTACTTATTATATCTTCTCTTTTTCTTTTTTTAGCCTTTTCGAAATCTTAAGATTCAGGCTTGTACACAGGCTCTTCTGAATAATCTTGTAAGAGTACTCTAATATATAAAAAATATAGAGCAGGAGAGGGGAGGGGGAAAATGTCCTAACCTCTCCTCACTGCCACAGACTTTTAAGAGCACTATTTATACCCTTGTAAGAGAATTTTTAGGCCCCTGAAAAATCCCCTCTCAAACTGTGTAATAAGGGCGTTTCCAATGAGGGTGCGACCTACAGATCACAGAGGGCCTGTCGCACTGCAGCTTCAGTATCAGTAGTAGAAGAAACTCAGCCCACTGACCTGCTAAAGCATGTCCTTGAAAAGGACTTCCACCATGGTCGAAAGCAAACAACCTGCGTGTCAACAATGAAATAAAGAAACACAGATTCCATGGACAAAAAATAAGGCAGATGGAGCCTTTCACATTCTCCATAACCACAGACTGAGGTTATGAGACCACAATACACTATTTTTACAATAGTCTTGTGATGGCTATTTGAATGTTTGCTGCTAAAGCTAAAACAAAGAACTTTAAAAGCCCACCATCATACATATAGACTACAACAGACCATCAGAAGACCAAGCTGAACTTACACACAGACTAGAGGAAGTACTTTCTTAGGGTGGCGCACAGACGAATATTTTCTTTGGCAGAGAACAAGTCTGTATAAACAGGAATACAGCTGAATCCTCCACTTTTTATAGGGTCGACAGTATCTGAGCTCCAAAAAAAAAGACAGTACCCCAAGTTGTACTACACAGGAAAGAAAAGAACAGATACATATTTTAGAATGATTCCTTTATTTTCATGAAGTTGAATCTTTTTCAACATTTTCATTAGCATACTCCTCCATTGCTTATTGTAATGTTTTTGAAAATCTAGATATACCGTGTTGTACTCAAAGGAACGTTAGTTTCTACAAGAGCGGATGTTTCAGTAAAATCCCTCAATCCATGTAAGGACTGTTTGCAATTGTTTATTTTCAAGCTTTATTTAGTGCCACATTTTCACAGCCAGATTCAAGCCAGCATCAAGTACCCTTTCTGAACACAGAGGTCAGCAAAGGTCAGAAAAGTCAAAGACAAATGCTGCTTTTCTAATTATGGTGAGAAATGATGCAAAGAAACAGCAGAAACAATTACTTTAAGTGATATTGAAACTTAAGTCTCTGATACTTACCAGCCTTCATGGAAATCATTCTCCACTGTCTATAACGATATTCAAAAAGTAGTTCTGTTTTGTTCACTCACATTTATGCAGGGGCTACTGGAAGGCTTTAATCCTATAGCTTGGCTTGTCTACAATATTCCTCCCTAAGCGTACAGGTGCCCAATATTCATCTTGACAAGTAAGCTCTCAATGTTTTTTCCTATTTTCATTTGAAAGTGAATTTATCCATACTACTGGGGACAGACATAACTAAAGTTTAATCACCTTCTGCTTCTTTAGCAAACATTCATGATCTACACCAGGCCTATGAAACATAGTACTCCTGCAAGTTATCTCTGTTGGTCCTGGAATTCTCAAAATTAACCTATTTCCTCCATCTCTGAAAGCAAAATTTATACCTAAGACACTTCAGTAATTTGTCATTTAGCAATGTAGCTCAAAGTTCCCCACAAATACCTTTTCGTATCCTTGTAGTACTGCCGCAGCATCCCTTTAAAAGCAAATGCACTTGTAAAGTAGGAGCTAGCAAAGGATTCATATAAGTATTACTTTTTCACATTTAAACTGATGAATGAAGAACTTCTGTGAAAAGGGTCAGCATTATAAGTATGTGTAGGAAGGGTTTAAATAGTTAACTGGAGATAGATACTTTTGTAAGAAAACCAGCTGTGTGCCTGGAAAATTCAGTCACTAGTGTTCAAACAAAAAAAATAAAATATTCTGAAATCCCAAGGTCATCAATGCACCTGTGTAAGTCTCATTAAACTTAATAGACTTTACACACATTTGTTGAGGGTAAAATACACTCTCCTACAGCTGCAGCTCTTCTTGAATGACTGCTCATTTTCATGGCTTTTTATGACTGTAGGCCAGATTACATTTTAAAATAGCAAAAACTGTAGTATGTTTCAGCAGACTAATCAACTTTTTTTGGCTTTGGGCTCATGTTTGCTTGAGGCTTAGCTCTGGGTATGAGATCCAGCGCTGCAAACAGCTGTGACTGACAATGTCGCAGCTCCTCCAGTTGCCTACAGAGTGCCAGGGGACAGCGAGGGACTCAGGCTGGTAGCTTAACATGTGCCAGTTTGAAGGAGGGTGCGCCTGAGTGGCTCAGCCTCTTGCTCTCTGAGCTTTCCCACTTGCTCAGAAAGAGGAGATCTGGGCATGAGCGTAGCTGCTCTCCTGTCTGCACCTAGTGATGAATTCCAGGAAGGGCTCATGCAGCAGCGTAAGGGGTTGGACACAATCGATCCCTTGTTTGGCAGATGTTCCTTAGGATTCATTTTTACCTCTTGCTAGGGTTTCAAATGCATCATTTTAAATTGCTATGAAAGCCGCTAGGGCTTTCATAGCAGGTCAGGGCTAGGACAGAGCCAAGCAGAGAACAAGGGGAGCCATGAGTAGTTCGTTCCTCTGTGCAGCCCTGGGAATTGGTCACAGGCTGCTCTCAGACACAGCAATCGCATCACTCCCACAAGGCTGAGGAGTGAACTACCAAGGAATCAATAGTCCATCTCCTGACGGTCCACCCTGCTCTACCGCCCTGCCCAACTGCACCTCATACATGACATATTCATCCATAATATTTCTGTGCACATTCCTTTACCACCTGCCCCATCTCGCCGTATTTGAACATCTGCCAAAAGTGAGCTATATCATTATTTTGTAAAGGAAATAGGTGCTGAATGTGTGGTATTGCTTTCTTATACCATTTATTAATAATATGGTAAAGTCACTTAATATAACCCCAGGTCACATTAAGTCATGCCTAAATTTTCTCTCAAAGTGAAACATGCTGACAAAGACAATTATTTCTGTGAATGAAAGATGTGTTCCATTTTATGAACTAGGCAGCTGACAGGATCTGCAGGGTTATGAGAGTGTATGGACAGCTTAGTAACTTAAATGAATAGCAATTAACATTTGTCTTTAGTGAGCAATTTTGTATCACGTAAAAATATTTTGAAAGTCATCACTTGAATAGAAAATTCCATTTCAGAACTTTGTGCTAATTTGTTACTTCTGCAAAAGTATAAACTGAATCCCAAGACGTTTTGTTTAACAACACGAAATGCAAGCAAAGAGATGGTATGTATGCACAAAGTACCTACAGTCCGTATTTGCCATACACATAGCTTGTTTTTCACTGTGTACCTCCCATTCACTCTCTGCTCTCCGTCCACTTCTTTCCGGCAGTGTCGGTGTTCTGGCCTGCAGCAATGGTGGCAGCTAAAAAGAGAGGCAGAAATGTGTCCTGATTTCTGGCTAGTCAGGCACTAAAGAGTACTGCAGTTGCTATAGGAGGCTGTGGCAGAGAAACACAACTTCCCGACTTTGCTAGGGGGGTTCCTAAGCTATGTTTTTTATTTCTACAACTAATGCTGTACAAATGACTTCAACTTGTATTCCATGCCAGATGGGGATGCGTGGTAAAAGAGCAGGGAAGCAGCAGGACACAGGTTAACATCCTGGCTAAGAGGGTACTACATCTGAGCATAACACACGTGTAAGTGAACACACATGAGTAAGATTTCACCTTGGAGGCATGCAGGAGAAGGGCTAAGGAAAAGAGAGAATGGAGGAATGCGCCTCCCTTTTGAATGCACCTAGACCAGCACGGAGCCAAGGCTTACTGCTCCAAAGACAGCTCCCCAGTGCAGGCTAAGTGCAAGTACCCAGCTTAGGGCACTCAAAGGTACGCAAATTGCAAGGAAGACAATTCTGGCTGGGTTAGAAGAGGTGAAAAACATGAAATAAATCACCCTGATTTAGCATCCCATCTTCTTAAAGCAACAGACATTTTCATCAGATGGCCAAGCATTCTCTGTTGCTTTCCCCTTCAGGCCATCCTGCAGCAGCCTGCTGTCTCCTTCACATAGTCCTACTTCGATGAGTCCCTAACCAAAGGCATGACTCACTTCACAGTGGTGTCCCAAAAGCTGTTTTTATTTCATAGCTTTGTAATTCTTTCTCCAATGTTAATCTCTTTGCTCCTCCCTCCTCCTTCTCCTCCCCTTTTCCCATAAGAACTTAAAAGTCTGTTTTCGCGGCAAGGCTTATAAAATAATAAAGCAAGCAAAGAGATTGTGAGCTAAGGCGTTTTGGAATCAAACAAATTACAACTTTTCAAAAATTATCTTCCTGTGTATTTCTTAAGCAATGCAACATTAAAAATATTTTTTTTTCTGTCTCTTAAGCAAGTTCCCCAGAAAATACAGAGGGAGGCTGGAAATCCAGCATTATGTTAAGCAGAATCTCACTTTGCCCTGAATGATGAGGTTACTACAGCTGCACAGTCATCTGCTAGGAATCCCTCTTGATGGAGCATAAAAGCTGCTGTTTTATTCAAAAACTCCCCACTGGATTTGTAAGTTCTAACACGAGGTTCACATGATATGCAGGAGTACAGGACTGATTTGGGGAATGCTCAAGTTTACTTAATGATGGGAGGACTGAAAGAAAGTAATTCCTATGACAACTTTTTTTTTTTTTTTAAGAATATTGAGATTTGATTTAGTTGAATATAAACGTAATATCATCCTAGACTAGTTATAACTATTCCCAGGTTTTGGCTATAGAAAGTGAAATTACATCAGCAAACCAATCCCTGACGAGTAGGATGAGTCATATTTCAGTCTGTTTTCACTTAATTACAATTTTTTTTTACATTTATGGGGTTTAGAAAAAACAACACAGAAAACCATTGCAACTGGAAAATTATTAAAAGGCGAAATGTGAAGAGGTTCTGACTCATTGAGTAGGTATTCCTGACTTCAAGAAAGCTCTAAGGAAATAATGGTACCTTTTGCAATGTGCAGAAATAATGACACAAGCCTTGTGAAAGGATGTCCAATATATTTGTCAAATTTAACGCATGGTCTACTACTTGACCAGAAAATAAATCCTTATTTTTAATTAACCTGGTAGATATATGTTATGTGAAAACAGAAAGTGAGAAACAGGGTGAAAATCAGAGAAAAAGCAAACAAGAGAGACAGAAAGCTACAGCCTGCTTTCCATTTTTGCAATTTGTTTTTATTAACATCCAGTGAAGAGGTGGTTTCAGAGTAAAGCAACGTGGTTTAAAACACAAGGTATTAATAATGGCTAAAAATGAGACTTCAAAGCTTTTTCATCTTCAGAGGATGTGCAAAAGATAATAAAAAAATTCTATTTTTTTAAAGCAGCTAAAGTAATTGTAAGCCTGTTACCTTGATCATTTTCCTTTAAAAAGTAAAAGTAATCTTATTTTTAAAATTCTTCAACTGCATCCAGATGAACATGTCACTCTGAGATGCATCGTGTCACCTCAAAGACTGTAACACCGTGGCTGCTGTTGAACTGAGAGGTTTCCATGGGGATTTCAAGCAAACAAAGTCAACCAAAGTGACTTCGCATAAAGATTACATTGCATAAGTACAAGATTATGTACAACTGTCAAAGTTGAAAGAAAACACGATTTATGTGGACACTCCTTGACCTCCTTATGTCACACTCCTTTGAATATATATTTTAAAAGAGGTCATATTTCCCTCCAAGTTCACGAGTGTTGAGCAGGTTTTGGAGGTAAAACAATACAGTACATTTTTACGTACCCAAATTACTTCTGAAAATATTTGCATACCTGGGCCAATTCTATAACTTGCTTTCCAATACCGTGCAATGGTATTTATTCCATGCAACGGTATTTATTCCCTAATTACATTAATCCCTGATTTTCATGCTTTGGTACCTGTGCCTTGGGTCCAGGATAAAAGTATTTCAGCTTCTCCTAACACACGCATACATAAATCAGTAGAACAGCCTGGAAAATGGGCAAGGATTTCTTGCTTTCTGCCCACGGTTGCTAAGCCGATGCATACTAAAAACTCCAGCTTTCCACACCCAACACATTTTCCTTGATTTTTTTGTCCTTCCTAAAAGTCTCAACCCCATGCAGTGAATTGGCATTCATATACCAGTTTACCACATACCCACACCCTGAAACACGACAGTTAAACAAGCTATTTAGGACACAGGCAGGGAAAAAGGACCAAAAGATGATAGCAGAATCTCACCTTGTTTTAGACAAGAGAAACAGAGACTGAAGAGGGAAAATCCTGACCAAAACTGAAATCAATAGCAATGGCTTTGTTACCAGTGGTTTTGCCTAATGTTACAGCAGATACTCACAAAAAGAGCATTCAAATGTTTAACCTCCTAACCAGGATTTCCAATCTATATGCTTTTTATTTCTATACTGTATTGTTTTAATCTACTCTTAACATCATCCTCCTCCTGTCCTTACCTCCCTACTGAATTTTCTCTCTCCAAAGAGAACTCTCCAAAGTGACTTTGATCACAATTTCCAGAGAAAAGCAAGACGTCACTACAGAGAGTATGGTGAGTGCACAGTGAATGTCAAACTTTGCTACAAGTGATCTTTTTTTTTTTTCTTATATTTCAAAAAGGGAAAGGAGAGGGAGGAGGGGAAAAAGGGAGACAACTCAGAAATGCCTGTCTTGCATCCCCTTTCTCAGTACTGCTCTCCTGGAAGGAAAGTACTGCATCAGTAGAGAAAACCACTGGGCAAATGTACTGATTTAAATCACACTTCCTTCCTTACATTTGTATGGTGCCCAGAACTAGTCACTTTACTCATATATGGGGCAATTGCCACACAAAAGCTTTATCTCAGCAATTTCATGACCTTGAATCCATCGATGTCTGAAAATTACTAGAACAGTAAGTACTGTGTTGTTATCAATCCGTGTGGACCAGTAAGCCATGTATTTGCAGCAGAGAAACTTAGACACATTAGCAAAGATGTGTTTCTCCCTCCCCTTGATCCTGATTCAGTTTTGTTAATATGGTTCAGTATTACAAGAAGCCTAATTGAGCCCATAATCTACACTTGATGCTCAGTGACAGCTTACTTTCACTCTCCTCTTTGTAGCTAAGTTCTTAATTATCACCCCCATTACCATATAAATTAAGTTAGCTATTACTATAACCTCAATTAGTTCCAGTAAAACTGAGCCAACAAACATGTAAAAATGAAGTTTTCTTTTCAAAAGCCAAAGTTTCTTTGAAATGAAGAGCTTTTCAAGAAATAAACAGATTTACAATCCACTTATGAATATCCACAATAAAGTTTGACTTAGATGGATTCAAAAGATTCGCAGGTTATCGCCAGTGATGTCCATAACAATCCTCAACCTTTTAAAATTATTTTAATTACAATGTGGAGGTAGCTGCTAGCATAACATAATGTCCAAAAATCTGAAATTAACTGATTAGCAATTAAACTGGAGCAAAAGGAAGCAACAGCTAAGAACTGCATATAAAAAGTCTCAGATGATATGTTGGAAACCAGTGGAAAATCCACATTATGGGATGTCATGACAGATCACAACAATCCAGATGGAGTATCAGCAATACCTTGACTGAGGCTTACCAACGTTAACAGATGAGATAACAGTGTTTCAGCAGTTTGCCTGTGTGGAAAACTTTAAATGCTTAATTTGCATGGTAAATGCAGTTGATAGTCCAGAAGTGAAGTCAAACCATTACACCAAAAAAACCCCAAACGCGCAAAACTTAAAAGAACAGGCAAGCAATAGACGAAATCAGAGCCAAGACCATTCATTACATTAGGTACACTATCATTCCTGAATGTGCAAACTCAAAATGTGTAAACCCAACATTTTTGGATGACTAGCACTATTGGTTACATGTCTTAAGAAAAAAAAGCCCACATACCATCCTCTATACAAAAGCAGTCCTACCCTCAATACTGCTTGGGGCTTCTATTTCAATTACTTTTATAACATAGAAGCAATTCACTTTTATTTGAGCTAGCAATGGAAGAGGACTTGGAGCCTGGAAATTCAGCATCCTAACATCATTCCCTGGTAATCAGAAGGTCATAAGCACTAAGGGAGACATCCTGAGTCAGACATAAGTAAAAGAATAAGCAGGAAGGTGCAAAATAAGAACAAGGAGGAAAGACGGGACAAGGAAAAATATGAAATTCATTTGCATGCCTAAAACCGTCCATGTGACTGTATAATATTCCTACTCCCAGAGCAGGAAGGAATGACCAGGCTGTTGATGTCTTAGAGTGCATCAGTCCACAGGGGAAAAATGCTACGATTTGCAAGTTGTGTAGGACACCCACAAATTACAGCCTCTGGAAGAAGGCTGAAGCAGAAAGTAAATTGTTTAGTTCCTTCTGTGAGCCAGTGTTTTAGCTGTGGAGTGGTAAAGCTATTACCCAAGACTGTGTCCAAGTCCTACCAGCCCTGCAATACAAAAATGAAGTGAGCTTTACATAACAATGTGAACAGGTAACTGGGAGCTAATAAGGGCACTTATCACAAGTCTTGAATTCAGTGAGACTCCTTGAATAAACTTCTTTGGCATTATGCAATTCATCAAACCATCTGGGAACACCTGATCGCGAAATACCTATCCAGCCTGCCAGGAACTTGCCACATCGTGCAGCTGCCATACAGGGATGTAGCTCCTCAGTGCTATTGCTCCTCTTCTGCTCCAAGAGCCCATGTGCCAGATCCATCTAGCAAATGGGGTTAAGAATCAGAGAGCAGATACAATGCCAGGAGCATGCAGGCTGCTGGCAGAGAAGCAGGAGGACAGCAGTCAGGTTTCATACACAACATTTTATAGGTTTACCTGAAGTATCATTCAGTACACAGAGAGTAAAAGCTTCCATAAAAAAAATAAATAAAAAAAAATTAGCTCTCACATTAATGGTGATACTTCTCATTTCCAGAAAAGACCAAACAGACAAATGTAAAATTAGCAAAGTAGAAATGTGCAGATCATGTTAGAAAATTTGTCTGCTTGTTCAAATTTTATTTGAATTCTACAGCCTCTATTTGATAGTTTTTACTGCTTCGCTCTGATCACAAATAACTTTTAACTTCCAGTAATGCAGCATTTCCTGCATTGCCAAGCTTCTGTGGATGCTCTCTGGTGAGCAGGGAACTCACACAGGTCGAGGAACTGTACAAAACAAGCAACTTTCTTTTTACTTTGGAAGTCTTTCCACATTCAGTTTCCTGCTATTTTAATGGGTTTCAGTCACTGCAAGTCTAATCGATAGTAAGCAAATCTCTTTCAGGCAGCCTTCAGTTTTACTTCATTATACTTGGTATCCTAATGTGGAAGGAGAAACGCAACTTAATCATATCCTTGCTTTTTAAAAATGGTGATGAATGATTCTGCCCTGCCACCGTGATACAAGAGGATGTAACACAGGCTGCTCTTCTATCAGCACACCTGACTCACATGCAGGATTTCCCTGTGGACTCTTTCTTTTTATGTTTGTCTATTTGCTAGATGTGTCACCTGTATGGCACATACAGAGGGAGCAAATATATTAAAGGCATTTTCAGGGAAAGAAATCTGTCTGTCCATCATGTAAATACAAAATGTAGCAATTGTGCAATGCTCTTTTCTACACTTTCATTTCATTGAATTTTTGTCCTGCTGTATGGTTGTGTTACATGAAATCATTCTGTAAAAACAGATGTAATTTCTCTTTCTTGATAAATATGCAATGGATTTTTAATACATATTACTTATATTTACTTTATTTTCTTTGCTTTATTTTACAAACATTTTGCAATATGTCATCTTCTTGTTCCCCAATACTACTATTAATTGTTCTTAAACAGACTGTCACTTCAATCTGCCTTATTTTTAACCTGGAAAGCCAAGTTGGCTTTTCTCCAGCTCTGAAGGTTCTGATCTTAAAATGAATATGATTTATACCCATCACTGACTGATTATGTCATGAAACTATGTTTCCAAGGAAAACTTTGTCTAAGATATACAGGTTGGAGAAATTTCATCATCTGGTGGAATTTCTTCCCACTTATGTTTGCAGAAGGGATGCCTTTTCACAGTTGCAGCCACGCACAATAAAAGGAAACAGCTGTGTGTCATCTAACAGGAGACTTTAAAGGATCAAATATTTTGCTTCCACAGCAGACAGCAGGTTGATCCTCTGACTGTAGTGGAGCAGTTGACAAGCATTCGTGGGACTTAAACCATGTCATTTAAGACATGGCTTGGGGCCAATGCAAACCTGCCTGCTTTCATCCTCAGGAGTGACTGCAGTATTTTCACTTCAGGGAAAGAAGAAACTGCCTATTACACTTACTGGTAGATGGGCTGCCAAAAATTTGACCAAACAGCTAGTGAGATGTGGAACACCACAAGACTAAGGAGAACCAGATAATTAAATGAATCAGGAATGACTCATCTTCCTTGCTTCTTGTGAAGTATTTTAAAATTCTTTAACCTTCAGCTGTGCATACTAACGTCTGCATAGTCGGCATTTTACTTCAGCAAAGTTGGGGGAGGGAGAGGGACTGTGGTACATTTTTTATGACTGTTCTCACAGACTTCAGAATGGCCATACTAGTTTAATTAAAGATTAATATCTCACAGATCACATAAGGGCACCAAAGAAGGATGCAGTTCAAAAGGTGAAAACCATTATTTGTAGTTCCTGCAACTTTTTCCCAGGAAATAGCTATGAACATTCAAATGTCATTTAAAGTCAGTAAATGTAGTAATAAATGGGAACTAAAGAAATTAAGATAAAAATCCAAACTTCTGTTAGTTCAGTTATTGGCAGTATTGTTAGTTCAGTTATTCACTACACTTTGGCAAGTCACTAACTTTATGTCTTAGTTTGCGCAGCATTGAGAAAAAATGATGCCGTGCTTTAAAAATCATTGAGTAGATCTTTTGAGGAGTGATCCTTTTTAAATTTTTGAAATCATTTATATGGAGTAGTATTCCCCAAGAAGAATGAGAACAAGTGTTGATATCACTCTAAAATACAATGCACTGGGGCTCCTTCTTCCCTGCTAACTCTGCATTTCTGAGCCACACCTTTCATGCTAACACTCTGCAGATGGAAGAGTTTTCCAGTTAATTTTCACGCTTCTTCATTAATTCGGTTGCTTCCAAGCCACAACCTGAATTGATCAATCTCATCTTGTTGATTTTTAAGAAGCATCTAACTTTAAGTGCTTCTTTCAACTTGGAGACGTCTGTTTGGCCCTAGTAGTTAACATTTAAAGCTCAGGCACAAACTAGTTTAAAAGAGCATATTGTTCCACCACAGGCTGGAACAATAAATTAAAGAGAAAATATCCTCCACTGCTGTAAATTTCTAGTCAGACAGAAAGTTGAATTCCTTCTACTCAGGCAAAGTAAAAATCAGAATTTCAGAATTTTCTACCAAAAAAATACCCCAAGCCCCCAAATTTCTGAACTTTCATTTTGCAAAAAAAAAGCCAAGACACTTAATTTAAATCTTTGTACATGTTTCTGGAGATCATGAAGCTATCTGAACCACAGATAGCCTACCAGGGATTCGCCGGCTGGCAAGAAATCCAGAGTCCTTAAAGAGCAGCGGCATAAATTAGTAGTTATACAGTAGAATAGTTTGAAGACATCCTGATCCTTACAGACAAAATAAGGAAATATATATGATAGAATATAATTTAATTGCATCCAAATTGAGGGCACTTAAACATTACTAATGTTTTTAGCAAACATTTATAATCCAGACACAAGGGTTTGAAATTAACCGAGTAGGTATGTGGGGCTGCCACCAAACAGCAATTAAACAAATGAAAACAGACTGCAAAGGAGCTGGGAGGGTCTGAGGACGAAAAACTCACAGTGTTGGCTGCAAAGCATCTTGTGATGTTTCCCAAAGCTACGAGTTGTGTTTAAAGACACGAAAGAAGCATCCAAGGAAAACAAGAATGATGAAGTTAACCATCGAGCTTTCTACATGAAACAAGCTATTTGGAAGGGTGGGTTTTTTAGTGTTTTTTGATGTTGTTTTTTTCCTATAAATAACTAATCTAATGCCAGCTTGAACTCTATTTCTCTCCTACTGCTTAAAAGTTTTTCCAATATCCGAGTTACCACTGTCATATGTCTGCTCTGCAAAAGGAAGGTTGTATACTCAGACACTGGTAAGGAAGTAAAAACAAAACAAAAGTTTTTAAAAGCCTGAAAGCCTAAAATACCATCGACACTGTAAAGGCAACTGTGTAAAAACAGATGTCCGAAGCAAGAGACCTATTTAGGTGTTAGACCTTCCACTCTTGGAGTCTGTTCCTTTCTTACCTCTCCGAGTTCTGCAAAGCAAATATGAATGGAGGAAATGAAACTGTTTTTCCCCTTATTTAGTTTTCTAATAATTTTTAAAATGTGCCTTTTAACTCATTTAACAAAATAAAATGCAAAAAGGGTATTTTGAGAATTCCACTATACACTCATAATCGAATAATAAACATTCTCCATTTAGCCCAGTCTTGAAGTAATATCAAATGAGGGTTTGAAGCTGAGAGGGGAAAAAAAAACAGCTAGAAACTACCTTGTGCCCACTGCAGAATCTGAGGCAAATCATATGGAAATTCACAGTAATTCACCAACATCTAAATATTCCTTTTTTAACAAAACAGTAGTTCTACATAGCAACTGGGGAATGGTAACCAGCACGACCACTTTATATGCCCAAGTTTCCCATTTAATCAAGATACTTCCTCTGGTGCGGAATCAAAAATTGTTGAATAGGTATAAATCACATAATGATGCTTCTTTGTTTGCATTTCAGAAAATTAGACCAAACGTTCATCTGGGACATACAGGTTCTCTTTCCACCTCAGGAAACATTTTTTTCTAATTGCAACCCTACTTAAGAAAGACGTGACAAAATAGTGCTCTATTTCTGGCGTACCACAGTTTCCTGAGCAGTCTGACTGCCTTGAGGTCTTAAGATTAAGCTCAAAGACAATCACAAGTGAACAATTAGACATATTCATTTCAGTGTACAAAAAAAAAAAATAATCCATTATTGAGTTCCATATGTTTTTACAATGACATGGATTAGCAGTTTTCATTCCCCAGAATAGTTGCATCTGACATCATTTATGTTCCTACCAAAGTAGTCTGGTATTTCAGAGTGGTTATGCTTCTCCACAACTATGTCCAAGTGAAGGAATTGAAGAAGAAACAGATGAGGGATGGAGAACTATATTTTGAATATTTGAAAGCAGCCCCAACTATAAAGGCACAGAGTTTTCTGAAAAATAGCCCTTTTTTTCCAGTTTCCTGGGGAGGCAAATCTCATTCATTTTGCCATATCTTTTTAATATATTTTCAAGAATCAATGCAATTGCTGCTTTTTAAAATCTGCTTTCCATCTTAGAAATGTCAATTTCTAAGATTTATAAACCTGGTTTACAACTTAATACAATCAAAAAAGAAGAAACTGGAATAGGTACTTTTGTATGCTACTTGACTTGAAAAGTACATGTAAAATTTTAAACTGGGTTGGACAGTCATATTTCACAGCCTAATTAATAAAAAAAATAAATAAAAAGCCTTTGCTAAGCAAACACGGGCAAAATGCAAATCTCATACACATCTTCAAAAAGCAAAATAAATGGACATTCAAAGCTATCACAGGCAATTATCTCATTTATGCACCGGTTCTAACCTTATTTGTAATGTGAGAGTGAATATTTTTAACTAGGAAACAAATAATTTATTCTGCATTCCAGTCTTTTAATTTATCTTTAAGTTCCTTTTCTTAGGCTACTCTAGAAGCCTAACACTTGTTTCAGGCTTTTCTGTAATTACTGTGAGATGTTTATGGACATTTCATGTATCAGCTTATTTCTCCTAACTTTACTAAATTCCATCAGTGTGACAATAAAAATAGCCTGCTGGAAGAAGCATGTACTAATTTCATACTTCAACAGTGGGCCCATATTTTCTACTATACAACAAGATAGTATTAGGTGTTGCTTCCCTGTGCCTTTATCACAGTCCATACTTTGTTAATAAGGATTTCTTTGCATCATTAGTATAAACTCCAAACTATGTGTCCAAAGTCTCAACACTATTGATAAAATAATTGTAGAAATAGATATAAAATTCATTCAAGTGATCAAAACCTCAGCGCTAAGGGAAATATTACACTATGACTAGAAGGAAAGGTTTGGAACAAACATCCACACATGGACACTTTCTCTGGTGGAGCTGAAGAGCATTCTCCTGCAGCGAGAAGGGAAGAAGAGCAGTGTCACATCTCCTGCCTTGTCAACTGCCATACAATGGGCACTCTGTGCTGAATGTTTCTCCTACACTCCTCCTGGAGCAGATTTTTCTGAGTGATTAGCAATTTTTCTAAAATAAGGGAGCATCCCTCCACCTTCAAAAAAAGGCACCTCTCATCACATTCCCTAAAACAGCACTTACTCCCATCTTTCTTCTTTGGAAGTCTACTTTTATCAGGATGGATCTACCATAAACAGCTTGCTGTACAGATTACTGCAGCATTAACATATTCCATTTTTATTTCTCCATTTGAACAAGACGTTTTTGTTACAGTGTTCTGTCATTTTCTTGGCTATTAATAACATTGTACTCCATGTAATAAAAAGTTAATTGAAATCTCAAGGCAGTCATGAAACTATTCAGGAGTTTAACTAAAAGTCATCTTGCCAAGCAACATTTTGGTCTGGTTAATGACAGAAAAATTGTTAGGTCTGTCTCATTAAAAAAAAAAAACAAACACTCTTTGCAGAATAATATGCACAGACACAAAAAATACCTATTTCTTATTTCTCTCTCAAACTCCTACAGAACCTCCCAGTAACTGTTGTGACTAATTACCGATGCCAATAAAATAAAATCACAGAATGGTCAGGGTTGGAAGGGACCTCTGGAGATCATCTAGTCCAACCCCCCCGCCAGAGCAGGGTCACCCACAACAGGTTGCACAGGACAGCGTCCAGGCGGGTTTTGAATGTCTCCAGAGAAGGAGACTCCACAACCTCTCTGGGCAGCCTGTGCCAGTGCTCTGCTACCCTCAAAGTAAAGAAGTTCCTCCTCATGTTAATTATTTGTTTCAAGCTCTCTTTTGAAAACAACCTCCTATATTCAGGCATTAATGAATTCCTACTATCTTGCCCAGCTACCATAAAGAGCTTAAAGCAGTAATTATGGATATCTTTGTCTAGAGTAGACAATGAAAAACACTTTTTTCCCAAACATGTTGTTACTGCATTTGGAAGACTGCATTTTACCCCCTGTGAACACAGCTTTGCTCTCCAAGATGAAATGCCACTAGTGCCACTAAAATAATTGGAGTGACCAATCTGCAAAATCAGCACGAGCAAGAAAATTAGGTCTGTTAGGGCCAAATGTTTCACATTAAACATACAATTGCTGGCATAAAATCTAATGTCTCTCATGTTCATTTCCCTTAACAAAGGGTCAGCATGTGACTCAGCAGAATGCATAAGTCATTTAACGGTGCTTCAAAGCACTTTTTATTTCTCGTTTGAGTCTAAAAACCATTTGAGGAGCAGACTAAGAATAGATCTTAATTACGGTATTAATAGTACCTTCCCTGGCAGTATAATCAGTGGCAGTAAAATGTTTAAACTTGGTCCACTACAAAGCCTCTAAATCCTCTCCATGCATAAAAAAAAAAAATATATGCTGTACCCCTTCAGTACTCACGGACCTATTGCCATTTCACGGCGCTAAGAACCAAACTTCCATTCAGCAATGGCTGAATTCTGCACAAACTTGTTTCAAAGCCCAATCCTGCTGCAAGCCCTGCCTTTCGACGGAGGGAAAGAAATAGGCCAAAAGGTTTGAGCAATGCTATTCTCAAAACCATTGCACTTCCTAAATATAGATCATTCTAAACTTAGCACATCATGAACATGTCCAAAACTGCAACTCAAAGTTAATTATGCAGTAATACAGAACATGCTAGTAAAATTATATGGCAAATATGACACAACATGTCTACAGTCCCTCAGAAGGAAGAACTTACATATGAAGGAACAACCCTGTCTGCTTCAAATAGCAAAGGACCCATCATTCTGTGATAATTTTCAGAGAACTTAAGAGCCTTAAATGTGGAGACTGCGATGCTTTCTTCTGATGCAGTTCTGCTAAAAGTGAGTCATCAACGGTGGCACAGAAAGATGGATTTGGAGGTGTGGGAGGGCAGACCCCCTCTTTTCTGTCCCACAATCGGGATTAGCTACATGTGCTGGACAGGATGCCAAGGGATACCAGACTGGACACTGAACAGCCTTAGGAATCCACAGAGGCTTTCACTGCTTCCATCTTCTTTGCCCCAGCTCTAAGCATGGGAAGGGCTTAATCAACAGAACAGTCTACCCATCAGACTTATTCTCACAAACATCAAAAATTTTCGGGGTTCACAGTATTAAAAGAAGCACAAAGATTGTTTCCTGGCAATCCACAGATTTTGAATTTCACATCATGCACTGGTCACTACAAGAACAATAGGACAATTCTCGTCCTGCGGTTTGCACAGCATCTACGTAGTGAGCTCAGTTGCGTGGTGAGTAGCTGCAACGTAATTGCAGGATGTAGAATAGACATTAGCACCATCTAAATTAAATTAGGGGATACTGAAAAAACGTGAGTATCCTTTTCACTATGCCACCTTTTTACTGTGACATTTGAATGTTTTGGTTTAGAAATACTGTAATTCTAGCGTTGCTTCAGATAATGACTGCTTTTCACATGCATCTGACTACCAGTTCTATCATTCCAAACAAGACTAGCTGTTGCTGGCTAGATGATTCATCATCAGCCATCAAGTTTTCCACTGGAAAAAATAAACACTGTAGCAAGTAAGGAGGGTGGGAAGATGCACAAATTATAGTGTTAAGAGTAGGAGAATTAACTACGAATTGCAAATTTTATTAAATCTTTTTACAGTAAACATGAGGCCTATATGCTACCATGGTGTCTGTGTAATTCAGCCGATAACGCCAGCAGTCAAAAACAGCCTATGTACCTTCGTTGCAAAAGAGACACCAGCAACCTGACTGAATTTTTAAGGTAGCATGAATTTTTCAAGGTATGCTATTAAATGCACTTACTGTCTTTATTTTATAAAAGCCACCCACCTTGTACACACCAGCTTGACTTTCCAGTTCTCATAATCCTGCACAAGATTACTTCACTTAGATTTTCTAAGTGATAGATATTATTTTCCTTAATTTTGTTAAAATAAAAGTAAGCCTGTTTAGGTACTTAAATAAAGCATTTCTGGGGAGACAAGGGGATTCAAATGAAATGTAAATATTTTTACTGGTAGGCTTCTAATTCAAATGTAACCCACTCCAACAATGACTGAAAGTTAAATTGTAGGATGTCTACATAGGTGATATATGGTTTCAAAATTATTTTCTAGTGAACACGTGTTATTAGTACATAAACTGTCATAACTATCCATCAAAAGATGCCCTGGAGGCTGAAACATGCTTTAAAGTTGTCTCTCTGAATTAGGATGAGTAAATTTGCAGCTTGATCTCTACACCTGTCCATACTGAGTTTGTTCTCAGAAAAGATAAATTTTATTTTTTACCATTATCAACGTGACATATCTCACAAGTATATCTGATTAAAAAAAAATAAAAATCTGAGGCCTAACCATCTTGACAGAATCCCTTTAATCCTCAATCATTTTGCTAATACACTGCCAAATTAGAATTCTACATTCACAAAACTTATTCACTCTGCTTGGATATATACACTCTGCACATACATATTTATACACACATAAATATGTATATACTGAATGGTGTATCAGGGCAGTGTACACTAACAAGGAAGCAGTTACAACCTCCTGATCCCTTAAATGTGCCTATGACCACAACAGCTTTAGCAGTCACAAAATTCCACTTCTGTACCAAAGACCATCATTGTGCTACTAATCAGAATGGCTCACTGCTCACCCTGTGACTTCCACAACAAGAATAATTGTTCAAACAAAGGGCCTGGGGATATGAGGAATCAAACAATCACTCAAATGAGGGAAGGAGAAGATCCATCGAGACACTTAATGCCATCATCTGCTAAAATACAGTAGTATACAACTCCCTAGACATTCATTGTATGTCCCCCCCATATTTTCACATCAAGTTTTAATTGCATTAATTTTCTGCTAAGACACTAATCCACAGCCTGCTATATGTCACAAAGCCTGAAGATTAAACTGATACATTTTAGCATGAGTTTTTTCTTCATACTTTTACCCTGTGACTGTTGCTTAGAAGACCGCCCTTGTATGTCCTTCACCACAAAATTAAGTTTCAGAATGCAAATTCACTCTATGTATTCTTCCCAATAATTTTACTAAGTATTCAAAATATAAACCATTCACCCAACCCTCTGATCTTCTACTGCATTACAAGACTGACAATTTCTCCAGGTTTGTTGATAAAACGCTGCAATATTTTGCTTATCAGCAATATGATAAAATACAGAAAAAGGCATAGATTCTATTTTTCATTTTCCAAATAAATTAAAGAGTCATTGGTTCTTGGAAAACAAGCTTGCAAACACAAATCTCAGGAAAATTCCTTTTGCTCACTTTCCTCCAGGAGTAGCTAAAGGTGTACAAATAAAGGAGTGGCAGATTCCAGAGGAACTTCAAATAGATTATTCTATTTAATCAAATTTATCATAAGATGGTACTAATCCTTCCTTGCGGCCACATATTTTAAAGCTATCTTTGGATACTGAGAAGTGCAGGCAGCTTACAGGGAACACAAACTATCACTGGCCTGATTTTTAATTTAAAGTGATTTTGGAACTTGCCTGCTTCCATACCCACTCAGATGGATTCTGACATAAGCCTGAAACGATTTCTTATTTCCCAAGAGAAAAAAAAAGAAATTACTGAAGCTTTCAGGCATTTCTTGAGTGGGAATTCTCGGCATAATCCTGGGGTGAAATCCTACCACTGTGAAAGTCAGAATTCCTACTTACATTTGAGATGCCCAGATTTCAAACCAGTCTCCATTTCCCTGACAACTGGCAAGAGTTTATAAATTATTGCATTCTGCAGGAGTCTAGCAACAATTTCAAGCATAAATCTGGGGTTAGGATACAAATATACATACAGAATAACTATTTTATTATCAAGGAAATATTAAATCACCACCAGCTATTTCTTAATCAATTTCACAACAGAATGAGACTATCAGCATACAGCTACACCAGAAGTATATTTGCCAAAGAAATCTGTTTGCAAACGTGACTTCTAAAGAGCAATTGCTTTCTTAAACCTTGGGAAAATGGGAAAACAAAATCTATTAATAATTAGAGATTAAGAAATTTATTTTCCCTCACTTATATTCAATTCTGAACAAAGATTGTAGAAGCAGCAGCATGGTGATGGTTCTACAATTGTTAGATTCCTGTTACAGTAGAAACATACATTTAAACAGTAAGTTTAAATGTGCTTTCAGCATCAAAGATGTTTGTTACTTATTTGGGTAACAGAAAATGACTGGATGTACCGTATACATAACACTAATGGTCAGGATAAACTGGGTTAAATTATATGGTTTATTAGCAGACAGCAAAAATGAAAAGGTAATACAACTGTTGGTCCGGGATGTTCAACACGTCAGACCAACATTGCCTCACACAACCATCTGCAAACGTCTTTCATATCAGATGCCTGTCTTGAAGTACACCCCTTTTTCTCTTTTCACTGAGAAAAACAGTCTTTGGGGTCCTTTCTGAAAATTTTAAATGTTCCCTAGGAGGCTGTTGTATAGCTTCTTTCCTATTTTCTCTTTTTCAAAGGAGCCAGTTTAGAAGCAGCAAAGCAAAGACAAGATCCAGGGCTGGAAAAGATGCTCAGACACATCCTGCTACAGACATACATCTTGCTTTCTGCATGAGAAGCAGTATAAAGATTTCCTGTAGGTAAGATTACAAAGACTGCTTCTTTAAAGCATGTCTTCAAAAGTCAATGGCTGCTGCAAAACCTAAATCCTACTCCGGGATGGAGAGAGAAGTTTCCCTCCTTCCAGTATCCTCAGGCTTAGAGATGCCAGGTCTTCTCTTCTGCGCTTTCTCTCAGAGAGATTGCCAGCTCATATATTGCAGTCCTTCCTATTGCTGTTGATACTTCTAGACGTTTTTGCAAAAGAAATTTCTGCCAATTTCCGCCTCAGTATTGAACTTGATACACAGTAAAAATTTTCTCCAAAGCCAAAATATCTGTTGACACATTATCCCTCAGGTATGTATACAATCAATTCCCCTGCAAGTTCTAAAAAAAAAACCCCAACAACAAAACCCTGCTTAAAGACAAGGCTGGGGGGGGGGGGGNTTTCAGAAAATTTGGTGGGTCAAACATCCACATTATAATGCAACACACAACAACGGGAAGCTGCTGTGTTGTCACAATAAAGAGATGACTTAGATATAGACTGGACGTCACTGAAGCTGTGCACACTGCATCTACTTACACATACGAGAGAGTCTGTAGTGGGTGGATGCTTTATTTAGGCAAGAGAGTTACCCATCTGTAACTGTGGGAGGCAGTTCAGCAGATGGGAGTTCTGGAGTTCCCCGCTGGAATCTGGCCAGGGCACTGCCATTACCAACTCCTCTCTTCTGAAAAACAGCCAAAGAACTTGCATATCCCACACTAAAGCTATTAAAGGACATTAAAAAACTAGAAACTGATTTTCCCCTGCTTTGTTCTTTGCAGACTTATTTGTACCTGAAGGAGGTACGTGTAAAACTTCTACCTCTCTAAGATGACAGACGTACATACTGATTTTGTACAAGTATTAAGAACTATAAAGACACAATGCAGTTGCTATTCCAGTGTTTAGATTGGAATAACCTAAAAATCTTTTCACAACCATAAAGTCTCATTACTACCTTCAAATAAAGAAAATCCCACAGAATTAGTTTCTTTAAAATTCTAAAGAATTTTAATTCTAAAATGCCTAAACAGCTAAACTTAGAAACTAATTTAAGATAAACCAACATCAAAAAGATCAAAAAATGATGGTCCAATATTGACAAAATTTTTTTCTAATTAAATATCATCCACCAACGTGTTTTAGTGTGTCCTGGTTTGAGCGACCCAGGATTAATTGCTCTTTTAGTAATTTTACTTTTCAGTAAGGTCTCTTCTAATGCTTGGGAAAACTGCACTTTTAGAAAACTCTAGTGTCTGAATTTGTGAAGATATTTATTTTATAGCCAGCAATGGTATGTGGGTTTCAAGGTCTCAGCGTTTTTGAGCTCACCAGGTGCAGTGACAAGGAGGAGCGAGACCCGGGCACTTGACCCAAGCTGGCCAACAGGATTATTTCATACCATGAACATCACATTCAATATAAATCAGAAAGTTTGCTGAGGAGTCTTCTCTATTCTATGATGGCTCTGATCCTGAGAACTTCTTGCCCCAGTGACAGACCCCTTAGGCCTTCCCTTCCTCCCGAAGCCGTAGCGCTCACAGTGTCCGACATTTACTGTCCACTGCTGGGGGTGCACAGCTTCCTACTGATAGAATTGGCTGAGTATAGTCCTTGTATATTTTATATTGGTATCGAGATCAATATTGGTTCTTTAGTATTATTAATGTTAATTATTTAGTCTTATTCTATTAAATCTGTTTATAATTCAGTCCCCGTGTTTCCCTGTTTTTTCCCCGATTCCCCTTCCCAGGCGGGGAGGAGTAACTGGGTCATAGAATAATTTTCTAAACGACGATAAATTGTTGTGGGTTCTTCAAACCATAACACAGTGGTATATAAACAGAGAACATGAATAGTTAGTACATAGAACAGGAAATATACCATGAAAGGAAAGCACTTCGAACTTCACTTTACAGGCTTTGCTCCTGTAGGGTTACATACCCGTGTGTCTCTAAGCAGAGAGCACAGACACAGGGGATGTGGATTCCTTCTGTTATCCTGCCTTTTCCTGGGCATGTTACTCAAGTGAAGGGATGTTCAGCTTGATTTCTGTGCACAAAGCACTTCTTTGCAAACTCCAGTCACAGCCAAAGTGCAGCATATGCTGATGCCATCTCCACTGCTCAGGCATATCTTTTGCTTCACACAGAAACTATTTGGAAAAGATGAGAGTGTTTGCAGTAGGAGTAGTGAAGTTACTTCTCATTCATTGGAGACTAAACACAGACCTTTTTGGAACTGAGCTTTGAAACTGGATGAAAGTAATAGCTGTAATCATCAAGCTGAGTTATTCTTTCAGTTCACATGGAAAACTTCTACAGAGTAAATGGTTATTTCATGAGCTCCTCAGATTGCCACAAAAGGCATGTCATGAGTGGGTGTTAGCTTGGAGAAAGCACCCACTTTCTCCCTTAGCCACTAAGCAGAGGTTACAAAGTAAGTTAAGATACGTTCCTCCAGAAATATATGTTTTCCTGCACATATACCCTGAAACCCTTTGCCTTGCTATGTTATAACATACAGTGGTTTTCTGCCTTCTGCTTTTCAGTTGGAGAAGACTATCTATCCGATCACATAGGAAACCAACATCTCAATGGAGAAAGACTTCCTCCTCAAAGCAGATTATCCAGAAGTGCAATAAACTTCTCTGCGACCATCCCCTCTCCGTGCTGTGCTGCGCCTGGAGCACTCGCGCTGCCTGCAGCTGCCCTTCCCCACACTGGCCCCGGAGGAACACTGCCGACCTCAGCTGCCTTGAATTTTTGAGACACCTGTAATTCTTTTTCTCAACGAAGTAGCACTGCAATTCATGATCTCAATACAGGGTTAAGGAGAAAGGGATAGCGAAAGTTGTACATTAAAATCCAAGATATACTCGAAAGGACAAACAGGCTGTAGCTCACTGACCACAAGAACAAACGACTTGGCTCGGGATAACTGCTGAGGCAGTGGTCCCAGCTGCTTGGCTGTCCCCACTGCAGGGGCAACTGAAATCTTCCCCAATCATCTCCTCAACTGGCACCATTCCCACAACAGCATTTTAAGGCGATGCAAACCAACAGTTTACTTTTCTTTAAAAGCTACGCGGGAAATTGCAGTGGATTTAAATTCAATTCAGGAGCAGGTCGGACAACACGTAGCTAAGAATAACAATCTCATCAGCTACCCCAAGCGAGACACATCTGCTTATATTAAAAATGCAATTTAGAAAACAAAGCTTTAAAGAAAGCATCTAGTCCTTTCGGTCTTCTGAGGTGACATCCCTGGGCACAGATGGAAGTTTGCAGCTAGAGCTGGCCACGAACTGCTCCAAATGCTTTGACACATCTCTGTTATGTGGCCTTTCCTATGCTCTAAAAATTCTGCAAAATCCCCTGAGCTGATGAAATATATCACTATGAGACATATCACTTCTTTCCCAATGGAAAGGAAGGATAAAATAAAGCAAAGTATTTTACATCTACAAAATAGAAAATACTTTTTCACAAACTATGGCAATCTTTTCCAGGTCACCTGTCTTTTTCCGAAACAACTGATCTGTAATGTCGCTTTTGTGCACGCAGTTATGTATAAACAGCAAGGCATTTTCAATTTACATAAAAGCTTTCTGTAACAAAGTTTTTTCTTGGAACAGTGTTTGCTAGCAGTTTGAATACAAATATTTTCTATACTGCAAATCCAGTTAATATTCATGAAAGATGTATCTAAAGCATGAAGCATACATGTATAGAAATACAGTATATATTTATGTAATATTTAGAAAAAAAATAATCTAGGACTTTTAATCTGCAGTATGCTATGTGGATCTATAATTTATCCTCACACCCTCGGAACACCGATATCTCTGATTCATCATTTCTTAACCATGTGTTCTACTTGGCAGTACACTGTTAGATCACATCACTGTATGTAACATGTCAACAGCTACACATCTATAGTTACCAAAGGTTTAAGCCTGATGGAGTAGAAAACGCTTTCCAAATCAGAAAGCCTTTATTGTGCACTGTACGTGTTGCAGGGAGTCTTCAAATTGCTTACAGACAGTGCTATTTTTATAATTCCAATCACAAAAGCAAATCCTATCCTACACGTTCGTTACTTCAGTGCAGCTTTAGATGAAAAGTGCATGTCTCATAAGGCCACCATTGCCCAAACTGCTGAAGGAAAATTCAGATACAAGTTTCAGAAAAGCATTAAGGAGGTCAGGATGGGAATTATGAAAGTCCTCTCCATGCCTCACTTATACACTTCACTCTTACTGTTTGTGGGAACTGTATGTCTTAATTTCTGGCAGTTATTTTTTTATTTTTTTCTCCATGAGCTAATCAGAATGTGAGTAGCAGTGCAGCAGTTGCACAAACTGAACAAAACCAAAAAGTACTGATGTCTACCAGGTGCTCAGAAGGGCAAGCGAAGAGTAGCAAGAGAGGACCAGGCAGGCAGACGCTGCAAATGGTTTTGTTCTTATGGTTTCTTCTTTACTGTTTTACTTGGTCTGAGATGACTGAATTTTCCTACTGTTTTTATAAAGCAATACTCCAGTTTTGCTCCAGGAGCCTTAAATTTCCCCTTCCCCAGCCCCTAAGAACTCCAGCTGGTGCTACCGCAAAGCGGTAACATACTTCATTTCTGCACAGCAATAACCTGGAACTAGTGCTGAGACTCGGCAGAAGGGGAGTCATACCCACAGTATTAATTTCCTTCCATATAGTTTCCACTACATAATACATAGATAGGTCTTTGTCTAGCATACCAACACGATGCTCACACAGCTTTTCAAAGACCCAGGGAAAGGTGACCTTTTACTCATCTCTAGGGTATATCTGGAAACATGAGCTAGGGCAAAGTGCCAGGCATCAGAAAAAACTGAGACCACTACCCATATGGGTTTTCAATGCGCTACATCAAAGGCACGTAACTTACAGTTTAACTCTGAGAGTTATATTGCTAATACCTGGCATATAAGCAGGGAACTAAAGTAATTTACAAGAGCCTTTTTAAACTTTTTCTTCTGATGGCTATAAAGTTAGTTGTCAGCAAATTTCACACAGTAAGCGAATAAGCATTACAAGGCTACAACAGGTCCCATACCCCTGTCAAGAGGAGGAGTCGGGGAAGCATTGCTTCTTTGGAATTTGGCACTGTGTTTGCCACTGCATTCCCTTCTGTGGTCTCCACATTTCTAATTTTGCAGTATGCAATCTTCTCATCCTACAGGGGTGGAGTATTTATTAAAACTTTTCCACCCCCAAAAATATATTTTAAAATATAATTAAATTTCACTTTTCCAGGGATGTTCAGAGAAATATGCTGTTTATTGTTTGACCCACTGTGAAACTGGAACCCTAATTACAGGAAAAATTGTTGCTTTGTTAACTTAATCTAAACAGAGCAATTGTACCTCAGACTCTTAGGAAGCATATTTTGTTTGCTTATAAGTTTATTAAAGGTCTGGCATGGGGGAACACAAGATTTGGCCACTGTGAGCTTTCAGATTCACATTCAAAACAGCATAATGTGGTTTTACAACACTATAGAACTTCAGTTTGGGGGGGTGAGGTGTAAGGGGTGTGTGTATTTCTTTCTCTTTCTTAAAACTACAGAACAATGATGTCAGCATTTCAGGTGGTTTGGAGGTTTTTTTGTTGTTTGAGTTTTTTTGTCTATACCTCTCCTTACAAGTTCTTTCATACTTTTTCATCAGTTTGATTCTGTAAATAGTTTTAGATCCTTCACCACATTTTATTACGCATTTTCATATTTAGTGCTTTTAGAAGCCACAAACAAAGCTGCATTCCTAACGTGGCTGTCATTTCACAAGCATGCAAGGAGCCGTGCAGCCCTTTCCCAATATTCAGAGGTACTCTGGGAAGCTTTCAAAGAACAGGAGTTCAGTGTTCAACTACAGCTGAATTTGAATGGGAATACCTCACTATACAGCTGTGAAAATCTTCCTCATAAAAGCCAGTGGAATTCAGAAGTGCTTTCGAGCTAATAGTCATCTATTTCCAAAAAAACATAATTATTTAGAATAAAATTTCCCCAAACCAAGCTTGATTTCCATCATATTTTATAGGACTTTCCCATAAAATACTATGTTAAAGAATGCAAAAAACATGTTTATAGCCTAACAAATACAAGGGAAATGGTTAAGGGAAAAAATAAATTTTTTAAAGAGATACTAAAGTTGCTCTTCTCCTTCCCCATTTATTATTTGGTCTTAAACTCAGGTTTCTTTCTTTTCACAAGCCTCTTCCCTCTTCTCCTCTGCTACACAACTTAGTAAAGAGTCCAAACTACCTGATGAGAATCACAGCTAAGAAAAAAGCCAAACAGCTGTGCAGCATGGAAAAACATCAATCCCACAGTGACTTACTGCAATGCTTTAAGTGCCTGTTAGAATTCCAATGGGGGAAAAGAAGGAATAAAAGAACATGAATCCAAACTTTATGAGCATAAAGTTCAGAATTTTCTGTTCTATAGAGAAGAAATACAGAACTAATTCATACGAGTCCAACCCTACAAACTTTCTAGCAGGCAGAAGTTGCAAGTATTATATTACTATGAGTGATGTTACAACAAGACTCCTTCATTCTCACTAATTTTAAATTAGTTTCTGTGGAAGCCATAAGGACCATATACCAAAATCTGGATTCGCTAAAGCAACTGGGCCAAAGTGTAGTTGCTACCATTCTTTTATCATTCAAGATAACATCTCTGTCATAAAGCCAAGAAGCCACAGCAGAATTCAAGATGCTAAGAAAACAGACTTCAAAGGCTAATGAAAACAATTGGTTCAAGCTTTACTACTTTCTGAATTAATAAAACCCAACCATTCTTAGATACTGCTCAATAAAACGTCCAGTTATGTCTTTATAACTTACAAAATTGTATATAAATAGGTATGTCAATTTGATCCAGAATATTCCATTTGTAAAATTATTTATGTTAGATAATGCAGTTCAGCAACACCACACAGGCCCGCACGTAGAAGCTCAAAGAAAAGAGGCTTTTTAGATCACCAGTTCAAAAATTGGTCAATGCTGGCACATCCACAAAAAATTGTTACTAGTTACTGATTATACACGTTTTTTTTCTACCGATTCCTTAGCTTTCTTTCAAAATACTGATTGATTTACCAGTCCCAGAGGCATGGTGAATTCACCTGTGGGGTTTCTTTGCTGGTGTCTGTGTGTGTCACACCCCTGATTCACAAGCTTCAAGTGTTGTCCTGCAATAGCCTCTACTTCCAAAAACTTTAATAGAAAAGAAAAAACAAACAACCAAACCCAAAGATATATCAAGCATCTTGACTTGGTGGCAACACCACCCACATTCCTCTAGATTTCTGGAATCTAGAGGGCTTGGTAATTTTTTACCAAGTGGTCCAGTCCTAACATATAAGTGCAAATCCCACAAAAAAATGTAAAATCTTGCAGAAAAACTCTTTGTGGTTGTTTCAACAATAAAAAGGGAAAGGTTTTAGCAATTTCTGTTACCACTCCAGTTAATCTATCAATCTACGTGAGGAAAAGGTTTGAAACTGCAGATCCTCATTCTGTCACAAATAAAATCCATGAATGTAAAAATCTCAAAAATTTGGTTAATGTAAAGTTCAGGTGTTGGGTTTGGTTTGTTTGATTTTGTTACTTGTTTTTAAGGCAAGCAAAGTACATAAACAACGACACTAGTTTAATCACTTCTCAGGAACAAAGAGATCAACTCCTCTACTTGGCAGTTACTTCACTTTGGTCTTTCCTTTAAGATGTTGCTCGTTTAGGAGTCCAGGTCAGAGGCAGCAGATTCAAGGATTATTTCCTCAAGCTCCGTGTGAAGGCTTCAACTCACCTACAGTAAACCTCCAGTTGACATGACTGCATACTACTGCAGAAGGTTTCTCCTTTTTATTGCTTCTGGAAGAGATCCTACAGAGCCCCACACACTTTTTGAACTCCACCTAGTCCCACTTGGCTTGTGAATTAACCTGTTAACAACCTTCATGATTCACAGCAGTCACTGAGATTTCTTTTTTGCTAACAAGTAGGCACCCATTTCTTGGCTACTGTGCAAAAGAATCGCAAAAATGTAATTAGCTGCAGATGTAAAGCTACCATTGTGCTATAATAGGTTGTGTACCTCTTTAAACCTTTGTTTTCTTAGCATTGTTAGTTATTCTAAAGAAGACACACCATTCAAGCATAGGTTTGCTCAGAAATTAACCTATTTGAAAAAAACAAATCTCTCAACTAACTGCAGTTCCTCTAGTGTTTAAAAGACAGCAAATTTTAACAGGGTGGGATTTAACATAAAAAGCCTCATTTAATAGTGGAACATATGAAATTCAATGCTGGCTGTAATAATGAAATGCAGCTTTTTATTTTTAAGATAATGTTCAGATATTTCTTTTTAACCACCTTTGAGAGCTGTTTTTGTTTAGCTGTGCTCCAGACCAGTAATTCTCTTTCACTCACCTCATGAAAGCGAAAGCTAGAAGAATGCACTAGGTACTGTAAATACAGAAAGGCACCAGTGCCCTTGGATTCACCCAGTGAAGTTATATAGCAATAATTTGTTAAATGTGTTAAAATATTTAATTTTAACTGGAAAAGGAAAAAAAAAAAAAAAATTAAGGCAGGTAACCTTTTACAGAAATTGAGTTCTAGCCATTCCAGAAGCTGGCAGTATTAAGCATCAGTAACTTGGCCTCTGTAGCAGCATTTCTATTGCACACTGTGATGGAGTCTTAAATATTTTAAGAATAAAATAAGAATCACAAAGTATTTCTGCTACTTACTGCACACAATCTCTCTTCAGAAAGTTCTTCAGAATAAAGACTCTATCTAAAGACTCAGATCCAGCCTTTTTCACCAAAGTAGTTCTTGCCAAGTTGATCAAATCTGTTGATAAAAATAAAATTTCCAGTTACAACATTATATTAAAAAATTACACATTTTGTCTTCAAACAACTGAGGCTTCCTTTCTGTAATGACTATTGCATAGACGTGTTTATGCACAGAGGGCAACTTTCAGAATTTGGATCTAGAGACCTGCTGCATTTATACCACACAATGAAGCCATCATTGCGATAGCTAAAGCTTTATCATAGCAGATGAAAATTATGTTCGTAATTGAGGTAGTACCTTAAATCTGGTTTTATTTGACAGGATTTTGTCTGCAATGTGGACAGGACAGCCCAGTAACTAAGGCTGAGCTATGGCCAGAAACAGTAAAGGGACCAAAACACAAAACTGCCAGGAAATTAAATTCTGACCAAATACTCAGCTGTAGGTTGACTGTCCACACAGACCCAGGCAGGTTTTACGAAGGACTGGATGACTGGTACAGCCGGAACAACTGCGCATAGAGCAATGGCCCTTATACTCCATTCAAAACCAGAACAAAACTAAAATTGACATTTCTCATATTATAAACTCTCTCAGAGGGGAAAGAAAGACCTTTCAACAAACAGGATTTTGTTGTCTAAATATCTTTAAGATCTGCCCCTAAGCATCTTACGTGAATCTTAAGATGGATAAATAGCTTTAATAACCTGGATTTAACCATCCTGTGATTGTAAACGTCAGCTAATGACTTTGCTTATTTGTCTGTCAAAGCATGAAATTTATGAAAAATAAAAAAAATCTAGAAAATTACAAATAAAATTTCATAAAGTAAATAACACAAGATTCAGTTTTACTTTTTGCAAGAAATCATGTTCTTTGTTAGAGTAACTTACAAGGTATTTTAAGCTGAGATACAGTTTATGGAAGCTGTGAACAGAAACACAATACTGGATGCACTGGACGAAGCTGTCTTATAGAAGGATATTACTGGAATTCATTACCTCCCCAAAATGTGGGGATCCAATGCTATGGCTTCCTAGTTATAGAAATCTGGTAGGGATGGACCCACAGCCCCCAAGGCATCAGCTGTCCCCGTGGGGAGAAAACTATTTGTTCCAGTTCTCAGTACCACAGCTTTGGCTAGTCTTGTTACCTGCACTGAGGCGGTACAGGTAATGAAACATCGTTTTCTGTAACTGGTTTTCAATTAAGGGTTATTATTGGAAATGCTGTATGAGAACTAACTCTCAATCTTCTGTCTGCTATATTCCTGGTAGTTTTCTGTACCTTTAAAAATCTTATGTCCTGGGTGCTATACTTTACTCAGACCTTTCTTTTTTTGCAAACAAACAGATCACTATCTTCCCACTGTGTAACACAGAGATTTTCTGATCAAACAGTTCCATATATCAGCGTTGCCAAATTTCTTTTCCAAAATAAAATCTGTGCAAACTGATAAATTAAATCAGGCTGAACATGGGAGCAATCTATGGAGTGCCAGACAAAGGTCACACTGCATAGCCTGGCGCGCACAGAGACAAGCGATAGCCAGGAGATACCTCACTCTGTTTTCTAGCTGTTCACAGCGCTAACTCGACAAACAGAAATTCAAAACAGGGAAAATTAAATTAACTGCCACATGAAGAACCCAGTAAGAAGCACAGATTTAGTCAACTAACTTAATTTACGCTAAATAGAATTCCCTCATGTTCTTCCAGCTGAACTGCAGAAAAATCACTGTTCTGCACTAAAGTGAATGGAAAAATGTTAAGAAAGCCAGGATTGGACAAGACTTGTGAGTCACTACAGAGCTATCCAAAGGGATACAGAGGTCGTCCACTCGCTAGAACGTGGGCTGAAACAGTCACTGATTTATTTTCCAAGAATCCAAATAAGAGGCACTCTCAGGGGAGCACAAGAGAAGAGACTTTGCCATGGTTGCAGCTACAAAGATGACTACAGTTAAGAAATTCTGGCAAATGTTAGTGGCTACAGTAGTAAGTCAATGCTGTACTTGGAAACCTTTGAGAATGCAAGCACTGATAGGGAAGCAAGACATTACAATAGCGTAACTGCTGTGAGAGTTTGAGAGTACTAAATGTGTTTAATCATTGATTTATTCATACGCATTCTTATCAAAGAAAAGATTAGATTTAGTGTTTGGGACTCGCATTTTATGATTGAGTGAAAGTAGCTTTGGACATCCCTCTCTGAATTACAGAATTAATGGGTATTCTTTGCTAGGAAGGAATATAAGTAGTGTTACGCTTACTGCTGTGCTCAGAGTTTACCTACCCCTTTCACTCCATGGAAGTGGGGAATTCCAATTACTATTTTCAGACTAGTGTAAAAGACAGACATGTAGACTACTGGATGAAATGAAAAATGTAGAATATAAAATTTGATGACATTATAAACCAGCCTTTCTGCTTTAGGTTATGGATCAGTCTGAACTAGGTTAAAAGCAAGAATTTATAATTTTATTTAATATATTATTAATTTAAAATTAAACCAATAAAAATGTAGCTGTAAGGCTCTAGATGATTTAACTTCATTATACAGTATGCTAAAATACAATTAAACTAAAACGCAAAACCTTGGCTAGCTGCTACTTTTGTCTTCCAGAATTTAAAATGGAAGCATTTCATCTGCCTCAGAGAGGCATGGTTTTGTTACCAGGATCCCTAGAAGTCACCAAATTCAGACTTTTTTTGAGTAAGTCATGCAGAACTCCTGGTCTTTGAGGCCTTGCAAGATGACTTTGTGTGCAGCACAGCCACTTTAAGAATAGGGAGATACAGTTCCAGCAGCTCTGCTAATTATACCTGTAGCACATGGAACTGCACATTAATGAAACTCTGACATCAGCTGGTTGGAACTAGTAGAAATTACATGACATTAAAAAGCACTGGTCCCATATGAAATTAAATATATATAAGCAATACAGTTTTAAATGAGGAATTGAGAAGGGCAACAGAAATACAGGACGTCAATCCTTTTTGATTTATGAGTGATCTAAGGCTGAAGAAAAATCCTGCAATTTGGGTGATACAAGCTAATGACATACAGAAGTCCAGATCAAAAGTGGTTAAGTCTGTAATTCTGTGAATCATGGAATAGTTTGGGTCAGAAGGGACCTTTAAAGGTCATCTAGTCCACCCCCCCTGCAATAAGCAGGGACATCTTCAACTAGATCAGGTTGCTCAGAGCCCTGTCCAGCCTGACCTTCAATGTTTCCAGGGATAGGGCATCTACCACTTCTCTGGGCAATCCGTTCCAGTGTTTTGTCACCCTCATTGTAAAAAAATTTCTTCCTTATATCTAGTCTAAACCTACCCTCTTTTATTTTAAAACCATTACCCCATGTCCTGTCACAACAGGCCCTGCTAAGAAGTTTGTCCCCACGTCACCTTCTGTCAGCTGATTTTGTCACACGCCTGGCTGCCCCAAATTCATCATGGGCATTATTTTCATGGTCAAAACTCATTTTTTTGCAACATATAGGTTATTTCCCTTTTTTCATCCATAAGTAAAAAGACCAAGAACCATGATTCACTTTCACTTACTTCTTTGAAACCTTTCTGATCTCAGTAGCATTTTTTAGGTGTTGCTAAAGGGAGGGCTGGGCCACAGTAGCCATGCTAAAGGTCACCAAGCTTTGATTGAGAAGTTTCTTGATGCCTACATTGCTTCACAGACTGCTAGCTCTCTGCTTGCTTCAGATGCCTGTCTTCTCACTGATTATTGTTTGATGAAGGTTCTGACTCAGATGTAAGAGAAAAAAACAAAATCAAAGATAAGTTATGACTAGGCTCTCTAACCTCCCATGATCAAAATTTCATGTTTAACCATTGAAGCGGGGGCAGCATTTTGCAGCCACAACCATTTTTCCTTTCTATGATAACATATGTCACCACCTTTTAACATTTTTAATGGTGTATATATTTTAAATGGGGAAAGTAATCACAAAACTGTATAAAATCACTATGCCAGATGTTGATGTAGTAGAACAGGAATCCCAGAGATATAATAGACTGGAAGCCACAGTTCATCTAGGAAGCCAACCTGGAAAACATGACTAGCGCTGCGGGTAACGCTGGAGTTCAAACATCTGTCTTTTCTTCCAGAAAAGAAAAAACCCACACCCTGGGATTTTTTAGAGCTACATATATCCATGCATCCTCCGAAAATGCTGTGGACTTTTACATGCTATTTTCTGTCTGCATTTTAAGTAACCTCACTTTGAGTGTAGACACAGCCCTTCATTTTTGTCTCGAAAAGATGACTAATATGATTTTAGTTAGAAATGCACAGTTTTGAAAATATTATCCTGTGTTTTGCATCAACTGTCCACACCAAGATGGGAAATATTAATCATTGTAGCAGTCTGCCGCACACAAATAGATTCATTTAACAGATGTGAGATTTAAGTAAAACTCTGTGCTCATAATGAAAAGTTTGGAGAGTAAATCCAGTACAAGGAATATAAAGCACAAAACTTTATAAAGAAGGAAATGTGAAAAAGAAGCGTCCTAAACATCCTTCTCATTCTTGCCTTCTTAGGAGGACATCACGCTAGGCAACCTTGGGGAAGGAGGAAGAACTCTATCTGCTCCCTGAGGAAAAAATGGGGAACAAGATAGTCATTAGTCCTCACCTTTGGAAAGCTGAGTCCTGCTCAGTCATTACTTGCACGCAGGAAAAAAGTGTGTGTGAAAATCCTAGACAACAGCACAATGCCTATAAAGGGGCATTCTTCTGTCTGACTTCTACTGGTGATTAGATTTATGATCTGAGAGACAAGTTGTTCACTTGCATGAAAGTCAAAAAAATTTTTATTTTTAAACCTGATGCAAAAATCTATAGAAATAGCTAGACAGTTCTTATACTTCAATAGGATTTGGATCAGTGTCATTGAATTAGAAGCTGACAAAACAAATTGTGCACTGCACTTTTTTCCCCTGGATAAAATACACAAAAAACCCACAGAAATGAGAGCTCTTCATTTTTTTTAGTAAATCAAGACAAAAATCCTTACAGAAAGACAATTCCTTTCAGTGAACAAAGTATTACCTCATCTCTCAAAGCATTATTAAAATACCATTCCCATAACGTCAGCTGGTCTTAGTACCACCAAGCAGGAAAATTTGACTAGATGGAGTATTTAATTTGCAGTTGTACTACACAGCTAGAAATACACTAACAGGTTGCAATTCTTCATGGATAATAAGCTGTAATATATGCTGTGGCTACTTTTGGGGTTCTACATATTTCTAAAATAGACCAGTATTTCCATTTTTTAACCAAGTTATTACAGCCTTAACCTATTTTATGTTACTGCTGTCAGAATATACTTAAACAACTGATGACTTTATTTTATTGTGTGGAAGGGCTTAGAATTACCAGTCAAAGATTATGTCGTAACAGCATTATGGTAAGAATAGGAAATAGTAACAGAAAATGTGTGCAACAGGTGAGACTGCAAATCACAGACAGAACTACAAAGTAATAAGCAGATAGGGTAATAAGCAATATAAAGTCAGAATTAATCCCCTGGCTAAATATTGTTGGGTATTTGGAGATATTTCTGGGTTGACAAGAGCTATAAAGATGGCCCGCAGGCGGGGGTTTGGGGGTTTTGTTTGTTTTGGAGGGGTTGGTTTTTTGTGCATGTTTTTTTGTTTGTTTGTTTTTAAACAAAGTTTTCATGAATGATAGGCTTCGGAAAGAGCAGAAGGCTTGCTGCAAACAAAGAATTGGTCATGTTGTACATAACTGGTAGCAAAGGGATGTGGGTGAGCTAGAAATACATTAGTTAACAAATAAGTAAGAGTTTGGATCATCAGACATCTTTAAAGTGAAGATAAGATTTTATTAATAATCCTGAATTTAAAGTTTAGAGCTCATTGTAACTTTCATTAACAAAACTTAGTTGAGACAAAATTTCTGTTCAGTAGAAGCATCTGAACTACAAGTTAAATAGGAAAATAAAGAGCAGTTAAAATGCCTTCCACTTTAAAGTAAGCAGAAAGTACCAGAAATATGAACTGGAAAAACACAATCCTGTACCTGTATAAGTGAATAGAAAACACCAGGTTCTCTAGGACAACCTCAGAAATTAGATAATGGTAGTAAACTTTCACTGCAAACATGTTTGCAAGGTCATACATCTATTTCCACTTTTGAAGAACTGACATCAAACGTGCTAATTCCTAACAGAAATAGGAATGCTTATCTTTATTTTTAAGAGTTATGATATTTTTCCTGACACTTTTAAGGAAAAGAAAAAAAAAAAAAGTTGTAAGCCATTACTGTGTATCAAAGCATCAGTTACCATGTCATTGCACACTAAGATTACAAGTTTCCAGTAAATTCTCTTTGTACACCTGTAACAACTTTGCCAGTATTGCTTTTACCAAGTCTTTAATGCTGTAATATTAATTGCTTAATATAATTATTAAAGTAATTACTTTCTTGCCATGGGAATAGTTTATGAAACAGTGTGTAAAATATAACCTTCAAATGGACAATACAAATATCTAGACCCTCTCTTATTCATAGACTGCATATTCCAATTTAGAAACTCATTTGAAAAAGGGAGTGTCAGAGAAAACACCTTCACTGATTAGAAATGAATTAAATTAGTTCTGTGAAATGCAGTACAAGCAGGATTAATTTGGAGGCAAACTTCCAGAAGCAATCTCTACAGCTGATAAAACACTTTGTACTCTGCTTGCAGAAAAACTGGCTGTTGGATGCAAGACAAATTGCGCTGTCATTGATTTCAGTCTGTAAAATGTATGTAAATATGTCCATAGTATGATATACACTTGTTTCTTCCTTTTTTGTTCTTGTGAAGGTTGGGTTTTTTCGGCCCTACCCTGCCGCTCAAACGTAGGATATCTTGGTATTTGCCAAAAAGCTCGTTTGCTGGAATTCCCACTTCTACAAACCAAATATCAAAGAGCTGATATAACTCATCACGTAAACTCACAAAAAACCCCACAGTCTATTGTTAGTCATGACTTCCTTTTAGAGGATATCAGTATCGAATAGCACCTGTTAATACTTCTATACTTTCTAGAGTCCCGGTGTTACCGCTCCTTCATGTCCTTCGGCCATGAGCTTTTTTTCTGTGTTCAGATCTGTTAAGACGGTGTGGAGTACCCTCTACTCCATTCTCAACTAGGGGGAAAGCAACTTTTTCATAAAATTTCACATCATAATTTATATCACAGATAATATGGATTAGAATTTCTTCAACAAAAATACAGACCAGTAAAGCATGTGTTGTAGGCCATACGGAGCTCTTATTTTTACTCTTCATTTTCATGCTTTTCCAAGGTAATATGAGAAGAGTCAGAGATGACAATGAAATACATTTATTGCTAAGATCACTTTCTTATTTTTATTACAAATCTAACATAGGAGAATAACAGGAAGTTTCAGGTTCCCTTAGACGCCCTCTTAAAATTTAATTTATTTTGACTCTGTGGTCTAGATACGTTTTCATACTTTCATACTCTCTTTTGGTTTTTTTCCAGTAATTTATTCTAATATAAACATTAGTTTAGCATTCTTTTCAATTAAACCAATGTTCCAATTCTTTCACTCTTGGTATTCTCTCTTTCCAAAGAGATTTTTTTTTCACTACTACTAAGCTAACGTTACTGTTTTGCTTTTCCTCACATTTTCCCTCCTCTGAGGGCATAATGCAACTTTCATTTATGAATACAAATTCTTCCACACCAGGGAACGATTAATATAATTTCAGTTTAATAGATGATAGATGGGGGTGGGGAAAAGAGGAAAAATACTGATAGCATGTTAAATAGTATTTTAAACATCTTTGCACCCTCCCCCAAACTACAGCCACTTCACCTACTGAATAGCTGCCGTTTAGAGAGACTGATGAAAGTTTAAAGCGTGTGTTGGGATTTTCTCATCTTTATACCATTTTTCTCTTAGTAACAATTTGGGGATAAAGGCAAAACACTAAATAATGTTTCAATGTTTCAACCATTAAGTTGCTGTATGCTTGGAGATGAACACAGGCTATACTATAATTTGGGGAGCAATTACAGCAGCTCTGAAGCGTTTTGTTGCTGCTATTATAACTGAGCTGTGGAATATGTAAGTACAAAAGCATTTTCCCTGTTGCAAAGGGCCTATGAACATAAAATTAAAGTGACTAAAAGTAAAACCCTCTGTCCAAAACCAGTTATGGATAGCATGGCTACTATCTTTTAAGTTAGTGTATATACGTAATACTTTTATCAAGATTTCTGAAATGTAGGAAACAAAATGATATCCAGACCTACCTAAAATATCTGTCAGAAGTAAGCAGGCTTGGATCTAGAGAGCAGCACTCAGTGCTGCTTCAAGTGTGACCTGGGTTAAGCAACACATCTAGAACTAGATAGAAAGAGAATCAAAGAAGGGGTTTTCCAAGCATTTAGCTTTCTATCCTTTGACAAGAATTGATATTTTCAGATTTTAGACTGGCATGTTTGGAAATAGATTCTCCCTAATGTGTTGTCAGGGTTGAAAGCCTCCCCAACTAGAATCAAAATCAGAGTAAGGACTTCCAAAATCCAAATCTTCCCCAGAATCCAATATTGATGAACAAAGTAAAGAAGGCTCATTTTAAAAGACACAGTATATATATATAATGATAGGCCTAAACCAGTTACCTCCACTCAGAAAAGAGACCTTGGGGTTATAATGCATAGTTCTATTAAAAATATCAGCTGTTTGGGAACGTTAAAAGAAGATAAAATATTAAGGATAGTTAGGGAGGAGTGGAAAAGAAAACACTTTTATGCAAAGTGATAGAACCTGACAAGCATTACCAGAGGTGCAGAACAGCCCCCATCTGAGACTTTTTGATTGAAAAGAGGAAGGACTACGTCAGATATCTGGAAAAGCAAAAAGGACAGTGACACTAAAGTATAGAGAGATAGGAATTTGTTGTCTTTTTTACAATATGATAATTAGGGGAAAGTAAATTATCAAGGGCCAGGCTCAAAGCAAATTAAAAGAGATACCTTTACACACAGCAGATCATTAAGCTGTTGAAGTCATTGCTGCAGGATGCCACACAAGTCAAACTTTATGTGATTTCAAAATGCAATTTTATAAATTGATAGAAAAATTCATTAAGATCTGTTAAACACTGATACCTTTGATCACACTTAATTTTAAGCCTTTAAATTTTATATATATATATAACCCAAGATCTTGCTTGTTGTATGTTCTTCTGTGATCAGAGACAAACAGGAACTTCTAGAATGCAATTCAGATTGAAGACAGGCTTTGCTGAGGTTAACTAGAATGACTCCAAACCAGCTGATATAATTCCCTCAAAACTGAGGGTCCCAGCCAAGGAATAGCATCCCTCTGGAACTCTGACTCCCCTATTATGTATGAAGGCCATCCCTTTAACAGCCATACTGGCAGAACATGCTGGCACCAGGATTCACATCACTGCAGCCATTTAAAGTAGAGCTAGCCAGCATCAGCTTCCATAACAGAGTAACATTTCCCTGGCAAAGTTATGCCAAAAGCTCTTTCAGTCCGTGGATCACAAGTAGCCAAGAATTTTCTACAGTCCTTCAGAAGGTGAAACACAGAATCTCACTCAGAAATCAGTTTCAATCACTGGCCTCAAAACACGTCCCTTCCTACTTTATTCAAACTCCTTTTTCTCCCACGTACATACTTCAACAGGTTGGACTTGCATCACTTTTGTTATTCATTACATCAAGGATTATTACTAACTTAGAATAATGACAATGTATTTCTTTAAGTTATAAGACATCTTGGTAAAGCTAATACAATTCTTTTAATCTGCTTTTAGTAATTAGTGTCTAATGAAAATAATTTGCCTGTAAACAATACCACATCATAACTGCAAAACCTCTGAAGATTTCCGCAGGCTGTGCTTCTAGCACAGTTACAGCAGCTGCACGTAAGATATATCCAGAACTGGCTACATTACAAGAGTTTGCTTTAACTGAAGATGTGCAGTCTTAGTGAAATGGCTGTTCTTTTGTTGATACAATTTACCAAACTACTATTTAAGCAAGTATTTTATTAAAAAAAAAAAAAAACTAACTTTTAATCAAACGGCAAGTTGTGTAACATTTTACCAGTATCAATTTTTTTTTTCACTTTGCATTTGGTCCTTCTGCAGCAATGTTTTTCAGCTTGCTTCTCATAAGTAATTTTTCAAAACCAAAGCTGGATAGACTCTTGTAAGACAAGCACACATATTACTAAAACGACTTGGTCTTTAACTATAATATTTTGTTGTAGACTACAAAAGTGATAAAAGATCTGAGAATTATGCAAGATATTTATAGTCCTATTCAGAATGACAGGGGTACGGAACTTAAAAACATGTAAAATGAAAAAGAATTATTTTTGGCATATGTCATCTCCTTGCATCTACCTATCTATGCCTGGTAAAGACATACTAAGATGAGGAATAGAGCACCACACGACTCGGCACAGAACACCAAGCAATCCTGAAGAGCTGAAATGGCCTCTGGAATTAAGCAGGGGGGAAACCCCCAGGCTACTGTAAATTGTGCCGGTGACAATCTGGCATGCTAGCCAGACTCTTTGCAGAGAAATCATAATTTCAAATCCTCTCAACTTGTTCATCTGCAAGCTCCTCAGCAAAATGATTCAGACCACTGGGCACAAACACCAGAGGCAGGGCCCACCATCTTCAACAAAACAAATGCTAACCAATAAGTAAGACTCCAAATGATGTAAACCGAAACATCTCTCTCTCCTGTTTGCTATAGATAAAAAGCATCATTTAATTATTTCATAGCTAGACAGATGCCTTTTTTTTTTTAATTCCTTCTAAAAGGTTAATTGTTTCATTTGCACACTTTCAAACAATGGAGTGTCACAACTTTAGCAAAAAAATGTAATGCGATGTTTTCCCAACATCTAAAACAAATACAAATACTAAGTAAGCTGTCCTTTGCATGGCAAAAAGCTTTTCATCTGTGGTTTGTTCAGATCGTGACAACCAATTAGCTGTCCAGGTGTCCCTTATAAGTATCAAGTGTCTGCTGGAAGTCTACTGAAACCATAAGACCTATACTGAGTAATATTGAACAGTTTTACAGTTGTACTGGGGGCAAGTAGTATATAATGGTAACAGTAGTTTGAGTGAAAGGTCTATTTAGAAAGAGCATTTACATTAAGGATGATTGCAAGTGGAAACACATAAAAAGTCTTCCCTGTATAACATACTTGCTTTACAATAATTGCATATAGCAGTTTAAAAATAAACAATAATTACAGTTTATTAATATTCAACCAGTTGATCTAAATAAATCTAGGGCTTTGTAGAAATAAATTAGCATACATTTAAACTTATTCCATTACTGGAATCAAAATAGTGAATAATTAAGTGGAAGCCTGTAAGAAACTGAGGATAATCATGTTCTGGACAGCATAGAAAATGTCCCAGTTTCTCTTTGTGCTCCCAGTATTCTGTAAGGCCAGATATCACTTTCTAACCCGAGTTTGGTTCATAAATTTATTGTAATGATTGTATTTCGATAGCACTTTTCATCTCTAGCTCAGTTGCAGGCGATGTCAGCTCACCATAGTAGGCTGTGACCATTTTGAGATGTTGAGGCACTTGCTCAGCCTCTGGTGCAGAAGGGGACACACAGATGTGCCCGTCCAAGGTTGTTAGCACAGACCAACACTGACATCTGGTGCCAGCAGAGCCATTTTACACTGGGGCAAAGATTCAACTTTACAGCTCACTGAAGAGTTGCTAGTTTGACACCAAGATAAATCAGCACCTCCTATTCAGCACCGAACCACATCAGAGTTTGACTATAGGGAAGAGAAAGGAAACAGTAAAAAATACCAAGGATATACTTAAAGCCAGGAGAAGAAAGCGAGAGTACATTCACAGTATTTTTTCTGCAATGCCCTTTTTCCAAAATGGTCACATCGGCTGTTGTATCTCAACATAATTTTAGCTGCTGCTAAAATAGGGAGCTCGCTATTTTTTTGAGAACAGTATAGGATTACCTTTGCCAGGATGTGCAGAGCTTGCACATGGGAAAAGCACAAGAGTTTTTTGTATTCTGAATGTAAGTGCTCAAATTGTGGCTGGGACCAGCTTACCTTGCTTGAACTGCTACAACCACTATATGCCCCATTTTGGGGGCTGGGGAATCACACTGTGCCAGGACTTTTGGGTACTTGCTCAGAACAAATTGCCCCTAGGCAACAGGGCATTCAGTCCAATCTATATCAATAAGTCTAGCGCAGTTAGGGTTTGGGGTACAATTTTCATACGTAGAGGTAATGTCCATTTTCTTGCAGACCACAGCCTATCACCACCAAGAATATCAGAGAGGATGATCCCATGGTAATCCAGTGACTTTTTCCAACTCTGTGAAGAACCAATTACAACAGTGATAGTCTTAACTAATAAGGAACTAGACTTTTACACTGCACTTGGTTCTGCTACCAGCTGCTAGCTCAAATATAACCATGAAAGATGCACAAACCTGCCACAGTTACAAGCCAAGCTCACTATTTTCTCATGCAACTAGCCAACAGAGAACCATTTCCAAAGCGTAGCTATTCTGTGCGTCAAAACGCTTTGCAACATGTTCTCATTCCCATAAGGCACTCTGCAGCCAGCAGACTGTTGTAATAATATTATTTGCAAGACCAGACTTGGAAAAAAAATGGCGTTTTATTATTGCATCTTTGTGCCAGTGCAGACAGTATCCTAACTTACCAGATGTTTCTTATTTCTTTTTTTTCTCAACTGCACTTGGGCTTTTGGTATTTCTAGAATCTGAAGGCTTCAAACAAAGAGGTTTCTGTTACCTTAAAAAAAAACAATTTAACACTGCCTCAAAAAACTGTGATTATATGAGTAAAGCTTGATTGTGAGAAATGTATCAAGCCCCCATCAAAAGCGAACACTTTGGGGAACTCTTATAACTCCACCTCCTTAAAAAACATGGAAACAGTAATAAGCTCTGCAAGTTCCATGAATGGAAAAGCATTCATTATGTGAAGTTTTGAGGTTTTGGGAGGGAGAGTTGTGCTTATGGGGTTTTTTTTTGCTTTGCTTTTTTTAAATTGAAATGGTGAAAAATACTGAAATCACAGAACTATCTAGGGCCCTATATTTTGCAGGGGAAAATACAGAAAAGTATTGAGTATTTTGAATGCATGTGTGGGGAAGGGGGTGCAACAGTGTGACACGACTAATAAAATGAAGTATGCTTTGTCTGGTCAGTGCAAATAGTGTTACAGATTAGTTTTTACTTCATCTTCACTGAGAAGGCAAGATCTTTTTTTAAGTACCACAGCTACTTCAGCAGATGTGTGACTGAAGTTTTAGATTTTCCTGCTTGCAAGAGATGCCAGTACATTTCAGTTCTCTAATCCCTAATGTCATGGTTTGGGCCAGACTGGCCACTGAGGTGAAATGACAGATGCTCTCCCCCACCTCTCTCTCCAAGGAGAGGTGGGAGTGAGAGAAAGAGATTTATGAGTTTAGAAGGAACTAAACTACTTTATTGAAATATTAATAATAAAATAATAAAAAGGAGATAAGAAATATATACAAAACCATATCACAGCACTGGCAGGCACTGGGATAGTCCCAGACTGGACTCAGTGGCGGATGGGAACTGAATTCCAGATCTGGATTCAGGAAGGCAGAGATCGGGATCAAAGGCAGATGAACAGACAGGGTCCTCCTTGGACACCGGCCATTGCAGAAAGAGAGGTGACCCTTTGATCCCTCAGCTTTTATACTGAGCATGAGGCAGATGGGATGGAATACCCTGTTGGTCAGTTTTGGGTCACCTGTCCTGTCCGCTCCTCCCTGCAGGTGGGACCCCTTGTTATAGCAGTAAGTATAAGCAAGAGCCTCTCTGCATACCATTCCTTTGAATCAACTATAAACATAGGTCTTATCACCCTGAGAGTGAACAGTTTCTGCACAAGATGCTGTTAATTTCAGTAGTTAGAAGAGGCCTAGCTAAAAAGTAAAATTTACTGAACAGAAAATGGTCCTGGTTTACCTCAAACCAGGATACACAACAAGCAGAAGCTTCTGCTATAACAAAATATGAGCAAATATAGAAGGTACACAGTTTACAGCACCTTATTTTACTGACTGCTTTTGGAATTCATTGTGCAGCCATTACAAGAATCGCACTTGAATTATAGATGGTCTCTAAGCCCTACATTAGAAGTCTGCATCACTTTTGAAAAATAATTGTAACTCAAAGAATGTCGAAAACAAAGTGGAACTCTCATTCTCAGGATCACAGGTAAGATAGAATGAATTCACGGGGCGGGGGGAGATTAAAGCAAACCAAGCACAGCAGCGAACAGTTGGGCAAGAAGCAATGGCAAATGAGAAAGTTTCCACAGCTACTGCAAAAGTTCACCATGCAGTTTACAATGTAAAATAACGTTACATTGCAGTGAAGACTCGATCTGTCCTCTTTGGTTTATTTTCTGCCCCACTTCTGGATTTTCATCAGTAGCCTGAAAGCTTATTAAACCAGGATGGATCATTTGTTTTCTTATTTAATGACCCGCACTACAAACAGGCAGACGCAGCTGGTTGCTTTACCACTTGTCTAACTACAAAATGTTGCAGTTGCATGCTTAGTGCCAAAAACTTCAAAAATGTTCAAAAATTAAAAATGTTTTTGAATTATGCCTTTACTTACTGCTTCTTGACTTTTATATCTTTAAATATAAACAATGAGAAAACAACACAGGTAATCAGGTTCCCTGTGATACAATCTTGCGGCATAGAGAAACAAAGCCTCCCTATGGTTTCAAAACATTGCATGACAATGAAAAACAAAACGTTGAACTACAAATTCACTTTTGTTTTCATATTCTTGCATTCTCACATACATTTTTTCTACGGCCAGTATGCGTGGAAATTCAGGACCCACCATTACACAGTTTTAGATCTGGGCATAGTCTCTCCAAAGTAAATAGCATCATGTCCAAGTGTAAGACTTCCATGTAGTCATTCCTGACCTTTTTAAGGCCTCATTTGCGTTGCCTTCTTTTTCTTCTTTTCCCGTCTTTCCCACAGTTAGGACAATGGGGATTCCCAGTAGGTCCTTATAAACCCAGGTCTCTGGAAAACAACTGTAAGAAGTGGAAGGGGCCTGCTTGTATTATCCCAAAAGCATTTCCAAAACGTGCTCAGTTTGGTGGCCTGTCAGGGCCTAATACTCAACTGTCTTCAGATTTCAAATAAACCCACTAGGAAAATAAAGTACAGTATCTACTACAAGAGCTAAAAATTTAATGAATACTAAACTGATCCTGTGTGCAACATCTGCGTCTTTAAAGAATTCCCATTCATGGAAGCTGTCCAAGCTTGCTTCTTCTGCAAGTCCTTCCCATTGCAGTAACTGTAACACACACTTAACTACCATAATAAATACTTGTTCACTCACCTTCTATCACCTTCTTAAGACTGCTACAATGCAAAAGGCTGCTTTCTTACCAATGGCACTTGTACGAAATCTTTTACTTTTCCGTGACCTTTCCTACCCAGTGCAGCTTGGAACCACCAAGTGTCCTTTGCAGGCTGGGCTGGTGGTCTCTGACCCCACCGTAGCAGCCACTTTCCCAGCTGGCAGCCTCATCAAGAGCTACAGCAACAGTGACGGGCATGGGGATGGCGACAGGACACTGCTGTTTTGACAGATACAGGTTTGTTCCCAGGGCAGAGGCACAATTCCAGAGTGAAACTTTTGCCCTTCCTATTAATGGCATGAAGGCCTCACCAACGCGAGGTTCAAGTTTTGGTGACCATCAACTAGAACTCTTCACAGACACTATGGAAGTAAGACAGGTGTTGCTGCTCACTCTGTAGTCTCTGCAGTGGGACAGCTGACCTCTGAATAAGAAGTTATTAAACAAGATACACAAGTCTAAAAGAGTTTATAGGAGCCATAATAAGCATCCTGAGACCAACTTCAGTCTGCTGTGCTTATTTTTTAGGCAGAGTTTTGCCAATTTCAGTTAAACCTGAACTCAATCTAAACACTAAAATTGTTGGTTTTCCATGGAATTGACTGGGATATGACTTGAGCCTGAGATGAAACACTTTAGTATCAACTGTTCCACACATTAAAATGTGTATGAAACTGTTCCACACATTAATGTGTGTGAAAATGCACACATTAATTTCTCAGCATTCTAGAAGGCTTTTAGAGCAAGACAGCTCCGGCTGTCTATACAGCAGGTTAGCCAGCTCTCAAACTCCAAGAATTGCTTGGAGTGCTTTTAAGCCAACCTTGTATGCATTTGCAAAAGCCCCTAGCTGGCCTACGACTCTGCTTGAAGTTTGTGCTTTGGGCACTCAGGAATCTCAGACCAAGACTCCAAGTGTGTGGAGGCCTGAAATATCATAAAATACCATGGGAATCATAGAAGAACAGCCAAACCCAAACCCAGTCACTCTGCCTTCGGAAGTTGAATGTATGTATAGAAATCGCTCTCGTATCTCTACTATCTATATCACCTACCTTGCTCAGCCTTATTTACAAGTTAGGTTCTCAAAATTTGTTCCTAGAGCTCTGTTGATTCCCTACTTAGAAGCCATGTAGCAGCAGCTAATTTTCACTTTGGCTACTTATTCAAAATAGATCCTAAAAATGCAGACACGCACCTCCAAAACCTTCCCTCAACAGACCCAGGCATTCCCTGATGCACACCAGTCCAGCGGTAATTTGTTACAAGTACATGTAAATCTACAAGAGATTATTGGGGAAACCAAGTCTGCTGCCCTTGCAAGCTTTGGTCAGAAGCACAGCATGCTTGCCAATGTAAAATTTTTTTTTAAAAGCACCTTTATACTTGCAACAAAAAAAAACAGGGAGAAACAGATTATTTTTTTTTCCTACTTATGTTGAAATAAAAAAAAAAAATCCTTACAGCTTCTTCAAGTAGTTTGGGATGTGTAATAGCTGTGGAGACCTTTCTTGTTACTTTCCATGAAAATAGGTGGAGTGACGGTTGTAATGTCACCTCATTGCTGATTGCAATGGAAAAATCATCTGCTGTGCGAGAGGTGTATTCAGTAGTAATCTGCATGGTGGGAATGCAAGTCTGCAGTGTATCCATGCCTGGAAAGCTTTATTATATCCATGTGAACATAATGACATGCAGAGAAGAGCTAGGGTTGTCCTAGGTTGGACTTCCTAGATGGTCAGAGAAAGTATTTCTTTCCTTACCTCTTTACAGATGCCCTTTCTGAAAACAGATTTCTAGCATACTTCAAGAAATAAGACATACAACACTAGATTTTCTGCCACGACCATTCATGCATTCCTCCTGCTTTACTCCCTAACGTTTGACACAGAAGCCTGAAAAAAAAGGGTCTGAGTTTCACATGGTATCTGTTGCAGAATATAAAAATTTAGTAAACAATGGAATTTTTCCCTTATTTGAACCATGTGTGTTCTGATCTGTAATCTACCACAGATGGTACTTTTCTTGGTACATAGATGTGGCATCCACTACTTTTAAGGAGTCATATGTGTGTGTTTTATGAGGAAACAATATAATACCATGAATTCAACCAAACATCTTTAAAACCAACTTGAAGGGTAGTTTATAAATTATAGGGAAGCACAAAGCTACCTGGCATTGATGTATGGACAGAAGGGCCATTAAGGAAAACAGAACAACTATTTGACTACAGCAAGACAAGGCTAGACAAGTTCAGTTGCTGATTCTTTTTGAGTATACTTAACATTTGTGAGTTTTCAGAGAAACAGTTCCACTTCTGTTTTCCACATTAATTACCAGGCTGTTGATGACTTCTTTGGTTTTAATTCAGAGCTTGCAAAAAATAAAAAAATTTAAAAAATCAAGCATACCCTTTAGCACCTGTAAAAATACTGCAATTAATGGATGCCTAGGAGAGTGGGTCAGAAGAGAATATTTGAACACAGATAAAAGACATTTCCTTTGGCCACAATAGATTATTTTTTTTTATTAAATACATATTTGAGGTTCTTTATTCAAATCCTGTAAAGAGTTTGAAAGAGGCTTTAGACTAAAAATTGGGCAACTGGGTATTAGGAGATGTATGTGGTTCCTCTGATGTAGGATTAAATGAATTAAGGGTGTAGATACATTTCAGGGAGGTACTACTTAGAAGCGTATTGTTGTTAAAAAAAATGGGTTTGATTTACAAATACAGAAAGAAAGATTTTTGAGAATTGGGATTAAATTTCTGTGGCCATCAGATACCAGAAAGCCTCAAGAACAGAAAATCCTACCTATTACAACAGCAGTCACTATCAATACGTGTTTTGAGGGAATTTTTAAGGTACTGTGTCTTTCTGTAAGGGATTTCAAATCCAACATGCAACACAAGCACATACACATTTTAATAGCTTAAAAGAGAAAATTAAATTAACAGCACACCTTTATGCACACCATTTGATTTACTCCATTTTTAAATCTAAACAAATCGCTGCAAGCATAACATTTTTACTCACCAGTTTTCAGAGAAAGAATATTTATTTTAGTGCCTGAAGAAAGGTGAGCATTTTGAGACTGTTTCTTGATGCTCCTTAATCTATGTAGTTAAGACAAGTGGTGATGAAAGTCCAGTTAATGAATGACATCAGTAATTCTTCTCTCTGAATATACAAATACTTCACTGGTCTCCTACAAACAATGGAGAGAGTTTCAAATATGGGAACGAACTATGCCACCACAGAAAGTTAAAAAAGAGAGCTGTTAAGCTTGCTTTGACATTGCAGTCCAGGCTGTGAAAACCCAGCAAGCTCTACTTCCTTATAGTAGAAGCAGGGAAAAATAGTTATCTCTGTTTCCCATATCTTACACAGACATGCGATTTCTCAATGCATAACCAAAAACTCACTTCGGAAGTGAATAATGCAGATTAAAACAAAATTTCACCTCCACATCATTTTAGGCTCCCTTGAGAAACACCTACAGAACAAGCTGAAATATATAAATGACTTTAAACCAAAACAATAGAAGTGATTTTTCAGTCAGGTAAACAGATCGATCATAACCTTCTGATACTGGCAAACCAGTTAAAACTTATTTTACCACTACTAGACCCTAGTAAAACAGCTTAGCTTTACTGAGAATCAAAAAAGAAATCCAACCCAGATTAAGAAATACTACTTTAACTAGCAAATACTAGTGCTCTATTATGTTTCTATAAAAATTCTCTTGTAGATCATTGGGCTGCTTGTAAAAACAAAACTTCAAAGAGATTCAACACATGGTTTGCACATCAGACAGTTCACAGCTTTGTAGTTAGGTTTTTTGTTTTGATTGTAAGAAAACACTTGTACTTCATATACCATGTTTATTGATGGGCATAGACCTAACCATCTGGTGTGTAGGCACAGTTTAATTTTATAACCCTTATCCAGCCTAGTTAATGTGTTACCATTTTTCTGTTTTCAATTTATGAAGCTTTCATTAAAATGTCGGGCATTCACATAACTAACAAAGCCTAAGATAGGAGGGGAATTCACCAAACAGCGTTTTGGAGAAAATCTGTAGCTACTGTAGTCATTGCCCTGGAGTAAGTTCAGCTTTTTTTTTTATTTTATTAAAGCAAATTAGAGAAGAAAGTCAAGTCCACAAAACCCAGTCAATTATTTCCATTCTTTTCAAACGTGCAAACCCCAAGTAACAGCTGAGAGGAAACGCAATCAACAGCTCTAGCGCTTGGAAACAAAGAATTCTAGAGAGTAACTTCTCCCTTTAGATACCCATCTGAATCTAGTTGCATATAGTAGAAGTTACCAGTGCCCCATCCAGTAGGATTAAGAGTTTACACAGATAAGCATTTGTCCATATTATTTTCCTTATGTTAGTGAAAATCAGCATGGTTAGGTCCTTGGTGGCAGTTTCACAATTGGCTGTAAAATTCAAGAAATCCAGGGGGCCTTTTTTTTTTTTCATACTATAGAATTTCATCCCCTCTCCATCATTTCCAGTGAATTAGTTGGGAGTAGAAAAATAAACAATGCATATATTAGTTTCATAAAATATTAATCCTTGTTTCTGGGTATTGTTGTGAAGTTTTACTGTACAAAAGAACTCATAATTCACCTGCATTTGTAGGTAAAATCTAACATTAACATCTCCAGAAACTAACTCCAAAAAGATCCACAGGTGTCTGGTACACTAAAGCATAGCTATTACAGCATTCATCTCATGTTAAAAATAATGATTTCACACACTAGGAAACTCAACTTACATCTCAGAAAATACTTCTTCATATGATTCATACTTCATATTTCTTCTTGGCTCTGCCACAGAGCTAAGTCCTATTAATTACTGAATTTCTTGAACTAGCCTGTGGCAAGACTTCTCAAAACTTAACTCCTGCTACATTTCAAAGCTTTGTATCTTCTCCAGAAATTCTTCTTAATGCAATTAATATTTCAAAAATGTGAATATTTTATCAGTCTGAAATTGCCTACTTATTTGAAACAGGTAATAATTTCCAGTAGCAGAAACCTAGGCTTTGCTGGTAGGTTTTGTCACAGAAAATTCTATCATGAGAGCACTACGTGTTGGTTCAGTATCAAAAAGGGTTGTAAGCATAACCAGATGGAGAGATATACTAGAAACCTCTTATTATTTTTCTTTGACAAAACGCATTTATTGTGGTGGCAGTTTAACATTCAGTTACGCAGCGATTCTGCTGGTAAATCTATCTTTGTGAGGAAACGGTCCTGCAATACACTTTTGTAAAGTGACAGTACCAGGCAATAGTGCAACTCTTTGAGCTCAATAGCAGATTCATCGTAAGCAAGGGTAAAATAGCTGTGTTAACACCAAGCATGCAATAAAACTCAGAATGACAGTCATAACATGGCAAAGGGAGATAGTGCAGAAGGTGGTATATGAAGAAATATAAGCACCTCTGCTAAACATAGGCTAGCGCTGGCATACTAAAGAAAGATTTACCGGAGGACAGACATAAGTCCATGAAAATGCTTTCCATGAACTCTTTTTTTTTTTTAATGAACTTTTATAAATCCTTGAAATCAAGGGATAAATAAAGTTCTTACTGATTTACAAAGCCATGGCAGCTGCTATTATATACCTGGTCAATGGAGTTCCAACAAATATCAATGAAGTTGAAAGTTTAATTTCAGTGTAATTTTCTCTGACTGACAACAGCTTTAGATGGTTCCTGGATTTCTTTTTATGGCATCAAAACCAGTTGGACATAATCTCTGGAATATCTACTAGCGTTTATTCAGTTTTATTCTCTTTCTGTAGTTTTATAGCCCTGATTACGGACGGGAAAAAAACACCACAACTTTCCATTCTCTCACAACAAGCTTTTCCAAATTTTGTCTTGCTGTGCTTCAAATCTATCCAAAAGATTTGTGTAGCAGCTTTGAAACAGGGAGAAATTGTACCTCAGCACTAAGTTATTGTTTCTTGCAGTAAGGTGAATCAACTCTACATTGAAAATAAACCCTCAACACAGCCAAGAGGCTGGGTAATAGAATAGAAAGGCAAGATACTCAGCCCATTAAAGAGATCAAAAGCTTGTTTCATTCTACTGTCTTGGCAAGCTGTTGGTATGTATCCAACCGAGTTTTGCTTATATATATATATTAAGCTGATAGAGGTTAAACCTACAGTGTATGAACTCTTAAAAAACTGTTGGTTGCTTGGAAAATTCCCGTATAGGGTCCATCAGGCTCTAAAAATCTTTTTACAGGAGCAGACATAATTGATTGTATTTTTGAAAAAAAAAATCATCTGATTAGTGTGAAAAAAATGAAAGACAGAAACTATAGTACACAGTTGAAGCCCGAATTTAAGATGTGTGCTCAAAAAGCTATCAGTAGTTCTATGGCAAAACACATCTAAAGAAACGCTAAGCAATGAAGGCATCTCCTGTTTAGTGACGTACGGGATGACTTGCAAATTGCTCCTGCAATTTTGCAACAAGTGAATAGTTATGTGCTGAGTGTGGTGGGCTGCCTATATGGCATATATAAAAAAGGAACACTTCATGGAAATCCCTATATTAGGAGACCATCCTACCTTTTTTTTCCACCCCCCAAACTTTCAAGAGGAAACAAAAAAGTAAAATCATTGTACCAGTTTTCTGTTAGTCCCAGTGTATTTTCTGAGAAAGCATCATACAACCAGTTCAGTTCTGGCATAACAGAAAATAAATTGAAAAAATTTCAGAGAAAAAAAACAAGACTAAATTAACTAAGTGAAAGTTTATAGAGGAAAAAATAAAGTATCTCTATGGTTTCTTTTAAGAGAAACCAAGGAAGCAGGCAGAATATGACAGTCTAAATATACCAAAGATTTAAACATTGAAGGGGAAATGGTAATCAGAAAATACAAATTAGGAACACTGATAGAAAGTTCAGAGGTACACATGCTTCCTAATAATGAAATTGAGGGATTTCACTGTCAGCTGATAGAGCTCCTTCTTTGAGTAAAACTACTTAAAGCCCTGTTCTTCAACAAAAAGCAAAAACACACTAATGTGGGCAAAACACAAGATGTGTCATGGACCCTATAATCCTACACTTTGCAGGAAAGCAGTCTATGACTTACAATACAGAGCTCTGAAGTCTGACTTGGAAGAGATCTTTGGGGGCTGGGTCTGAAAGAAACAATAGTTCAATTATTATATTAACCTTGTTTTCACATGCCTGATCTTTTACAAACCCATGGTGAAGTTTGGATTCACATATGTATCGAGAGATTTGTTGGAACCAGAAGTGGGATTACAAAACCAGAAGTAGATTTTTAGCTGTATTACCACATCTTTTGCCACTGAATACACTGTGGATGGAAAGAGCTGTAATAAATAGCACAGAATGTTCCAAAGGCTGGTAGAAAGGAAAAATGTTGGGTTTGTTTTTTTTTAATCCTGCTTGGACTAAGCTTTGTAAGCACAGACAAAAATGTGAGCAAGTAACAGCTGATTCAGATATAAGTAGATTTCAACTCCATACTGAAATGCAATGGGTTTGTGTTAAATGCTTTATCCACATTTATTCACAATTCTGAAGCAAAGCAACTTCCTTTCTGTAACTGAAGCAATGGGAACAGATCACAGTAGGACAGGTAGCATACAGAGCTAAGATGCAATTTGATAATTTGCACATAAAATAATTTAAATTTTAAGATTGAAGAAAATTGTTCAAAAATTCTCTGGAAAAGAGTTTTAAGAGCTCCATGGGTAACTCCATGCTGAGAAAGAGAGGGAGACATTGCCAGTTGTCCTGCATCAGCACTTCCAGACACATGTAGGAGGCCAAGTCTTCTATACGTGGAAGTTATCTCCAGCTCTAGGACTCTATCACTCCCATTTTTGACTACCTGATAGCATTGTCAGAGATCCCCCAGATTTCCCAATTCTCTTCAAAGAAGCTTAAGAAATAAATTCACCAGCTCTTGTCTCAAAGACTTAGGCAAAAAGACAATAAACAGTGCCCCATGCTGCAATAATAGTGATGTTCTAAAAAACTTATATACATATATCTATAAACATTATATACATATATAAATAAAAACTTTATTAACAAGATAAAATTTGGATTATGTATTGCTGCCTCTGCTTTGCAGTAGTGTTTCTAAAGTAGAAAGTGTAACTAGAAGATTAGAGGAGTTATGGAAAAACTGACCTTTCAGTTGAAAAAAATCCACTGGCTTATTTTAGAAATTACTTAACTGGCAGTTGCTACACTTGGCCTTTTATCTGTTCCACAGCATAAACTCTGACAGTCTTAACACACTCTTTCTTTCTCTCACTGCTGGCCAGTTCAAAGTGTGCATTTTCCAGTGACTATGTAATTCTGTTTTGGACTGATGTCATGGCTGCTACTCCAGCAGACACATTAAAGATATAAAACATACACACCTAGAACTTAAGCCGTTATCCAAACCAGACACGTGATTGCAGAAGCAAGCTACACCACCTTAAAAACAGGGTTTGTTGTACAGCATTTGTTTTACTGAGAAATGCGGTAGATTCTTAGGTACTAAAAGTACACACAGTTTAAGAGCATTTAAACTCAAAAAATACTACTGTGCAGCATTACAAGAATACTACATTTCCCCCTAGAGTTTCTCTGACTGCAGCTGTGGCCATAAAAATATAATAAATTGATACAACTGTAATACTTAGCAAATGCACTGTTCTACTGACATTCTCTCATGCAGTTCTGTTTTAATTCACTGTAACACAAGATTAAAGAGTGTCAAGACTGCTGCTTGAAAAAAGTTTAGTAAGGCATCAAACTAGGACTAAAATACAGGTAAAAATTCAGTGTTCCTTCAAAATGGAATCTCTTATGGAATGCTGCACAAAAGGGGAAGAAAGATTAAAAGCTTTTGAAAAGCGTACTTGATGATGCTGGCCAGAAGACAAATTACCAAAAGTTCATTTTCATGCACAAAACACTCACTTCACAGCACGTGCATGTTTGAGGAGAGATGGACAGAAATAACTCAAAGGCATGCTTTGGCAAATGCTTAATGAATATGCTTCCTCTTCTCTTAACTTAAAAAAACATGCCATAGACATGAGGTTCTGCACTTTTTTCATAGCAAGACCAGGTAACAGGTAAATACAGAAGAGCTTTAGTTTAGATTTATGAACTAGAAGATTAGTAGAATTTCTGAAAAAGAAGATTGCATATGCGGTACTAAAAGTGTCAGCAAGAAGCAATTGCTAAGAATTCTAGAAAAAACATTTATTAAGGCTATTTCTGTCAATGATCTTGCCCAAACATACACAGGCCTACACAAGTGCGCTTTGAACTGAGGTGATGCTAGATAATTAACATAGTAGCTATACTAGTGGAAAAGTCAGCAGAGTCAACTATTTATATAGTTTTCTTCAGAACGCAGAGTACACCAGCTCAAGCAAAAGCAAGTGACAGGTTAAAAAAAATACACCATTTGCTACCAGTCCACAATGGCATTAACAGATGCTGATGAAGAACTACAAATTCTCCAAGTCTGACAACAAAAAGCTGTCTGAGTCAGAGACAGAAAATGAATCAGCAGTTCATCATTTCTGAACGGTTCATGGTTAGGTAGTGGCTGTAACAATGAAAATCGTAAGAAAACAAAAGCCAAAAATTTACATTTTCAAACAGAAATATTTCATGGTCTCATTAGCTAAGTCAACACATGATAACTGGGTACACAGATCTATACATTCCAGACACGGAACGGCACAGGACAACTAACAAGTCAGAACAGACTGCTGATGCAGCTTTAAGGCAGATAGTTTGTTAAATATTTGATCAAGAAACTAACCAGCAATCAAAAAGAATAGAGAACTTGAAAACACTAGGTATCCACTCATCTTTGGTTTTGTTAACATAAATTTTAAGTATTTATGGCTGACTTGTATCGTATAAACAAACCAACCTATTTGTAAGTCAACTTTCTGACAAAAGGTTTTTCAAAAGAGGTTCAAAACATACCAGTACTAATTTACCTAGGGGTAGGAGCTTGCCATATACTTTCTCTTCCCATCCATCTCAAACATGTTAGGCAAAAATACTAGTCAAGACAATAGTGAAAATTTTCTATCGCTACAGCCATTTACAGAAACAATCCCCTTTAAACTACCGTAATGATGTGCACAGCAGCAGTACAGTAGTCAGAAGATATCCTAGGCAGCAGAAGTGAAGGTACTAGCAAGCACAGATGACTTGCTACCTCTGGTTGCATCTGTCTTCAAGGAGATACGGACTAGTATAACACTTTCTTAGATATATCTTCTCAGGAGCACACCTACTTGTGATGCCAGCTATACACATCACACACCTGAAGGATGCTCAAGAAGATAAGGCAGTAACCCAATTACTCCAGGTGCCAACAAAACCCTACTTGAAGAAAAGTATCATTTTCTACTGCAAATGCTGATATGCATACTTTTTGTGCAGCACAGGGAATGACACGGCTGACAAGTTCTCACTGTTACATGGCACTGATATCCATAAGGGAATGGGAAAAGCTTCAGAGAGATGCAGAGAACTGTTTAAATTACAGAGCTAACTTTTCTGAATTATTGCCAGTAAGTGCATTAAACTGAGAACATTACAATGCCATAATGCAATCGACATAACACACTACTTTGTTCTCCTTCAGCCTCCTGTCTCCTTTTCTTCCATCCTCATCCTTCATGAAGAAAAGAGATGGTCATTGAAGCATGCTTTCAAATACTTAGGGTTGAAGTATTTCCTTGTCCTTGCTTTAGTTGCTTCCTGGAGAAAAAAACCACACCAATGCACAAAGCCTGTGACCTGACACAGGCAAAACACCCACAAATCAAAGTGAACTAATTATACTTTTAAAGCAACTCATTTCAAAGCAAGGATATCCTAAAACTGTGATGACTGTATTTGCACTGTATTTTATTTTGTCATCCTGAAACTGTAATGACTTTAAAAAAAAAAAAAAAAAAAAAAAGAAGTGTGAAAACATCACTGTTATTTTTCTTCTGCTTTTGGGAGTGTTGTGGTTTTTTTTTTGGCATGAATAATTTAACCTCTACAGTTCAGATGCCACAGTGTCTTGGAGTTAAAAAAGTTTATTGACTAGCCTTCAATAATTAATCTAATTTCTGCATATTCTGAAATATCTGTAAAGAATCAATAAATCGAACAAGAGGAAACTTCAGTTTTCTGATTAAGAGGCTTACTACCTGGCTGACACATGCCAGTGACCAACAGAGCATGACACTGACTGACATCACCTGAATTTTCCAGTTGTCTCTGTACAGGTACTGCTGGAAGACTTTGTTGTTTGTCTCATTTACAAACTGTGTAGCTTCAGTGATTTTAGTAAATTAGATGAAAGAACACCTTTAAAGCAGGAATTGTGAGTAACCCTTAAATTTAAGGTACAGTTTCAGCTGAATTTATCATGTACATCACATGACAAATTCCATCCTTAATGCTATTAACCAGGGAACATCCAATATTTTGTGCAATAGAAAGGAAAGTGAGTGCTGATAAACACTTCTAGAGGAGTCTCAAATGACAAAAAATGAGGGAAGATTTGGCCATCAGTCATGTTTATTCTGCCTTTCCACTCTTGACAAATGTTGTCGTCACTTCTCCAGAGCAGTAGACCTTCCAGCACTTCCAGCCAGCAAAGAATAAAGTGAAGTTACTGCTGGACTGTTATTTTTATTCAGGGGGTAACTGCTGACCAGGTACACTGAAGAGAGTTAGAGTACCATAAACACCCTACAGATTGCAAAGTTGCCCATTATATGTCAAATATAACAAGATGGCTAAAGACCAGAGAGCACCCATGCACTATCTGGATAATGCAGCACTGTTATCTTTGTTAACCTACCAGCTGTTTGTTATTAAAAAAACAGACCTTAGTGCACAAAACTAAACCATTCTGGTCCCATTAGCCAAAGGCACAAACATAGACAAGAGCCAAGATAGTACAGATTTTTTAGAGATTAAGCTCAAATGATCAGATAGATGACTGGGTTTCAGTATTATTTTTTTAGAGCAGTACAAGCTAAGTTTGCAAGAAATGGCAACCAAATAAAACAGAAAACTGAAAAGAATCCACTGTGGAGTCAAGGAGATATATTCCATCAGCACATTCTACAAGAAAGGGTTCTTCAGGTACATAAACGACAAGCAGAAACAGAAGGAAAGTACTGGCCCACTGTTAAACAGGAGAGGTGAATAAGTCAACAACAGTCAACAAAGCTGAAAAGGCAGAGGTTCTCAACGCTTTCTTCACCTCTGTCTTTACCAGCACTGTTGGGCCCCAGATCCTGGGAACAACAATCCAGGTTGATGCAAACTCTTCTTCACCACCAGTGAAGAAGAGGTGGTATGCGAACTATTACAAGAGCTTGACCCCTACAAATCAACAGGCCTTGACATTATCCACCCAAGGGTGTTAAAGAGAGCTGGCTGACGTCATTGCGAGGCCATGGTCCACAATCACTGAGAAGTCAGGGCAATCAGGGGACATCCCAGAAGACTGGAAGACGACTAAGGTAACACCCATCTACAAGAAGGGCTTAAAGGAGGATCCAGGAAATTCTAGGCCCATCAGTCTTACTTCAGCCCCTGAGAAAGTTATGGAAGAAATCCTCCTGGGGACTATTGCAAGTCAAATGAAGCACATGATTCGGAAAAGCCAGCACAGATTCACCAAGGGCAAATTGTGCTTGACAAACCTGATCCCCATCTACAAAAAGTAACCTGCTCAGTTGATGTGGGGCGAGTGGTGGACCTCATCTACCTGGATTTCTCCAAGGCTTTCAACATGGTTCACCACAGCCTCCTCCTAGATAAATAGACACGTTATGGTCTAGACAAGTGGTCTGTGTGGTGGGTGGGGAACTGGCTGATAGGCTGCAGCCAGAGGGTGGTGGTCAATAGCTCCTATTCAAACTGGCAACCTTTCACAAGTTGAGTCCCTCAGGGATCGATACTGGCCCCAACGGTGTTTAATATCTTCATAAGTGATCTGGGTGATGGGATCAAGTGCACCCTGATGAAGTTTGCTGATGATACCAAACTGAGTGGGGAAGTGGACACTTCAGAAGGGAGAGCCACCCTGCAGGAAGACCTGGATAGGCTGGAACAGCAGACTAACAAGAACCTCATGAAGTTCAACAAGGGCAAGTGTAAGGCCTTGCACCTGGGAAAACATAATCCAGGAGTGCAGCACAGGCTGGGATCTACCTGCCTGGGGAGCAGCTCTAGGGAAAGGCACCTGGGGATCCTGGTGGACAACAAACTCAATGTGACTGAACAGTGTGTGGCAGTGGCAAAGAAAGCCAACAGGATGATGGGTTGCATCAACAAGGGCATCACCAGCAGAGAGAAAGAAGTCATTATCCCACTCTACTCAGCACTTCTCAGGCCACACCTCAGATAGTGCGTTCAGTTTTGGTCCCTGCTATACAAAAAAGATGTGGACAGGCTGGAGAGGGTCCAGAGAAGGGCTGTAAAAATGATCAAAAGACTGAGAAGCCTGACATAGGAGGAAAGGCTGAGAGAACTGGGTTTGCTCAGCCTTGAGAAAAGAAGGCTTAGGGGATACCTTATCACCACTTTCCAGTATTTAAAGGGTGGCTACAAAGAAGATGGAGACTCTTTTTACAAGGAGTCACATGTAAAAGACATGGGGTAATGGGTAGAAGTCACTCCTGGGAAACTTCCAATTGGACACAAGAAAAAAATGTTTCACAATGAGAACAATCAAGCATTGGAATAATCTCCACAGGGCAGTGGTGGATTCCGCATCACTGGACACATTTAAGATTCAGCTGGACAGGGTGCTGGGCCGTCTTGTCCAGACCATGCCTTTGCCAAGAAAGGTTGGAGACAAGATGATCCTTGACGTCCCTTCCAACCTGGTATTCTACGACTCAGCATCTCTCAACTACCTCATGGTAGCTCAGAAGACAGAAAAATAGCTTGTAGTTAGCAGGAAAGTTTTCAATATAAAAATATTACTACCCTTATGAACACTGAAAATTCTGTTCAAAATGATGAGAGAATGTGCATTTAGTTTACTAAAAACAAATGAGAATGAGGAAACAAAAATTGGTTTTAGTCTCATTTTTAAAAACACCATGATGGACCAATTATCCTGTCACCAACAACAGCCAACAGCAGGTATCAGGAGATAATCACATGTATAGGTCAAACTTATACTGATATTTTCCCACTGTCTAGTCATCTGCAATAGAACTGGTCTCTCTGTAGGTGACTTTCAATCACCCAACCTATGTACGTATATAGCATGACTGAAAATAGTGACATGCACAATTGTATTTTGTATTCTGTATTTTATTTTGACGCTTTGAAGCAAGAAGAATTTAAATATCAGCTAAAATGATCATTCTTAAGGCCAAATAAAACACAACTACTTTAATTTATTTTCAATACCTGTCTCAGGAATACAAAACAAAGCTATTCTTTTAGGCATCTAATACTTGACTGTCCTTTTTAAACCGCCACATTTTCAGAAAGCAGCACAGGGGCTTAAGAGAAAATAATCCCACTACTGACCACAGCAAGAAGCAAGAATGTAAAATATTTGTGTTAAGAGCATTTTGCTGGAAAATCCCAAACCTCTTTAAAAAAAATAAGACGTTTGGTGCTCATACATGGCGTCTGTGAACTGCAAAGATTATCTAAATAGTTTAGTGAAGAGCACTGCAACATGAAAAAAAAAAAAGGTACATCATGAAGATGGCTGTACAGGATACTGCGTTGCTCGTCCTGAAATTTCTGTACTTTCTCTTCCATGTGTTTCCTTGCAAGCACATCCCATAAAACTGCCTTTACAATGAACTTGTATGAAGTTTGCAATGTAAAAATTACTTTTGTTTTCTATTTACCTCCTGAACACACTTATTCTAGCATTACTGCTGTTATTCTGTAGGTGCAAATCCAGTTTAGAGGATTCCAGTTATTCCCATCCTCACCTTTTATGGCATCATCTCCAGTATCAACCCCAGTTATACATCACAATTTACCTGCTAACTACTGTGTAGTGCAGTGAAGTCAAATGAGCTATGTAGGGGATAAACAATATTCACGACTACCAAACCCCTACACTGAAGTTGAACACAAAAGAGCCAAAAATGAACATTTGTATCTCTATTTATAATCTTAAATTTTAAAGCCTGGTTCCCAGAATGGGTGGATCATGTATATTTCCCAGTGAAGACAGGTGGTTGTGAACAAACTCAGAATTGGGAAGAAAAGTGTCACTTGATATGGCATTACATTAAGTGTTTGGAAGATGCTGGCTTTGCCCTGTTCAGTACAGGAAGTTATTCTGTATGTGTCTGGATTATGCAAAATAAGCAGAAATTTTTTGTTTCCTAAAAATATGCTAATATTTACACTGATTTTTTTAAGGAGACCTCAGAAAAAAATAGACAACAATCAAATTCCCAACCCATTGTTACAGTCACTAATAGAAATACCTATGTGGTGGTATAGCTAAAATATCAGGACAACTCCTTGAGTAGGAATACAAGTCTTCTCTTTCCTACTAAAAGTCCATGTATTATTTTAATAACGTGTCACAGATCTGCTTGGCTGATCTAACAACATGATGGAATGCTTTTTCCGCTATAACTAGAAAAAAGTTATTCCTATTCAGCAGATGAATTATGACTTTGCTTTCCTCTAAAGAATTGGCTTTGAAATGGGTTTAGGCAACACCTTAAAAATAACGAGGCCTGGATACTTCTTTTACTCCCTGGGAGGGGCAGTTCTAGTAGACATCAGTCTGAGTAAACACTGGAAACAGAATCAGGCTTTAAGATGCTCAAAATAACTAAAGCTAGAAATTAAAGAATAGTTTATATGCCCAAGTAATCTGTATGTAGAATACTGGCAAACTACAAGTTTCACCACTCAGAGAAGGTGAGATATGTAATGACTGATGTAGGTAAGAAATACCTTTACAGAATACATGTTGTTAAAGTATATACATTAACCAGTGTAGCTCTAGGCTCCCAATGTATGTTTTGTATGAAAATTTTACCTGCAAGTTAAACATAACAGTCTGATATTTCTTTTTTCAATCCACAAATAGTTCATTATCATTCACAAAATAATAAAAGGAACACAACAGATTCACTGCTAGAGAACTACCAACTACTGTATGCCACTGTTGTTAACAACTACTGTTTCTCTTTCACCTCAGAAGGACTTAATGTAGGAAACAGAGTAATGGACACCTAGGAGCTAGTTTATTCAGGATGAGCCAGGGCTTTGCCTTTCTCCTACCTAAACACCATACACTTTAAAGTTCAAATATTTTGGCGCTTATGTCTCAGTACAGAACAAGAAGTGATATTCTCCAAGCAAAATGGTTTGTCTTGGAGAAGTAATCTTTCCAAGTCTCAGCTGCACTACTAAAGGCTGAATGGAAACATGCACAATTCAGGCTTCTCCCTAGGTTTTGGCTAGTGCTTCAGATTCTAGGTTATTTTTACTTTTCTTAAAACCAAGTCCATAGTCTCAAGACTCCTGACTACACAATGTTTAGACACTCCCCTCGGATTTGCTAAGATTGAGAACATTATTGTGTGGAGATGACTAAAAGTAATTCATTCAGCTTTTATGGAAGACTGTCTTGAAGACCTCTTGCTTGAGCAGTTAGTAATCAGTATTTTCTTTCCTTTAAAAAATATGATGTCACTTTCTGGAAAGCAGATCCTGTATTGGCCAGGGGACAGGTTTAAGAGAAAAGTTAAGCCTTTAGGCAAAGGGCAAGTTATTCTGAACATTCTCCTTACTTATGGTAAGGTCTCCTGGATCAAAAGAGCATGGCTGAAAATGAGTTGAAGGACACTGCTATTTTCATGCAAGGGGGGGTAGAAGACTAAGTAGTTCATTCAAAACAAAAATGCCACTATTTTGTTTTCAATTAACTGATCAGCATAAATCTTACTTAACAACTGAGTATGACTCATTAGGCTCCAGCCAGTCCTCTTTTCTATGCCAAAGCATCTTCCAGACTGTGGGGAGGATGCCTTAGGAGTTGACTTCATGTAAACTGGGCTGTACCCTGAATCCAAAAACAGGAGCTGGCACAAAGAAAGTAGAGGAATGGATTTTGAAACCATGTGAATACATAAAGGTGAACTAACACAACAGGGAACAGTATGATCTGATGCAGGTTCCCTAATACATATCACAGGTGTACTCTTCCTAAAGCTTAAACACCCTAGCACCTGCTATGGTGACTATTTATTGAGCAGCTATCCGTATCTACACAGATTATATTTAAATATATACCCTATTGCTGTACATAAATTATAACTTCCTCGCACTCACATTCTGAGAGCTAATTTATTAAACACCAGTGTGTAACATAAGGTGCTCAACAGTTAGCTCAGTGGAAAAAATGATCAAATTGTTCCTCTGCCTGCTTGTCCCTCAGCCTGCTGCCAGAATGCTGGGCAGCTGCCGAGCAGGAGTGTAAAGCAGTCACGTTAAGTTGATCATATTCTACAGCTCCTGTAAGGATCACACGAGACTGTCACAGAGAAAGCTGTAGGTTAGCAGAAACAAGGTCACACGCTCTTGACAGTTTTAAACTACCATCCATCCCCCTGAGGTTCCCTCCTGCTTTAGCAGCTCCATACCTTTAACAGTTTGAACAGGAATCGGGATTTCTAAGGCCAATTAAGACAAAAAAAAAAACAAAAAAAAAAAACAACAAAACAAAACAGAAGGTTGTGCAAAAGTTATTCTTCTACCTCCTTTCTGTCTTCATTCATTTGGGGGCATTTCATATTTGTCCTCCAAGCCAGAGTGTCCAGCACCTTCCTTCCCTCTTCCTGTCTCCCTCATTTAGGCTTTTAACAAATTTAGACTTTAACAAAACTTTGGTTTTTTTCTTTTTCTTGTTTGCCTTTGCAAACAAGAAAACACTGTTGTCAGGGTCCAGGCAAACAGGTCTTCTCTGACAATATTAAGCTAGCTACCTGAGAGAATATACCTTAAGAACATCATGCCTGGTCTTAGTTTTAGTTTCTTTAACACATTTTAAACTAAACGTATGCATTTAGAACGAGAAACTTGAGAGGGAAACTTTACTTAAGAAAATGCAAGTATTGCCATGTCCTCCCCAGACACATCCAATGACCAGTTAGTTCTCTTAGCTACAGCTGTACACAGCTGTTCATCAGTTACCTGATGATCCATCCCTTCCAGCTCCTACAATCACTGTTTCCCCAGACTTTTCTTATATGCCTATACCAACGATAGTTGCTTCTATCTACATGATAGAAATACACATTATTTAACTTCACCCTTTTAATGCAGAGATCCAGAATATTCTGCATCTGTAAACTGTCCTTTTCCTCATTATCATGTTATTATCATGACGCCAATCTCTGCTATCTGCAAACTTTGGTAATATGCACTATAGGCATTACTAAACAACCTGTCTCTGCCTCTTCTTTCCAGATCTATCTGCTGCAAGAGAATGCTTCAGTTCTGACACTGTCATCGTGACTTCCCCAGCTCTGAGGCAGTGTATAAGTATAGCCCCATTCATCAAACCAGCATAGTGTGCTTCAGCATTTATGAAAGTTGCTCTCAGAGAACAGAAGGGCCACATATAAAATTACATGGAAAATATATCTGTTAAGACAGATGCACCATAAGACAGTAACATTAGTCCCAAGCAAAACATAGGCCAAATCAATTCTAGATAAAAATCTAAATTAATACAAGGATTAGTTTCACATGAAATAATTTAAACTGAGTAACAAACAAAAATGCTCACCATATGCCACTTTTACATCAGAATTGAAGATGCAATTATCAAGTTCACTTATAGTTTGATCTTGACACTTTAAAACTTGTTTCATATGCTTAGTAGCCCACATTTTAATGTAAACTTCTCTCCTGGAATTGCAAAGCTATTTTCTAGATAAAATACAACCGCATTCTTTTATCACTGCATAATTCCCAGTCAAAACATTTCCAGCACTTCCATTCCTAATGGAATGACCTAATAAAAGTATCTGAAAACAGATGCTTTCCATATTTTCCTCAGAACAAAAGGGCTGGTATCCTCCCCGTCTTCATGACACTGCCAGTGGCAAGGTACTTTCCTAAAAAGAATTATCACCAAGCTCTCGGTCAAGTAATTTCACTTTACTCTCTGTAAGCTCCATCATCCACAGGCAATATAGAAATAAACCTCTGTAAACCACCTTCTATTCTCCCCTTCAGGGTAAACAGTACCTACATCATACGTAATTTGTCCATTTTGATGGAATTGCAGCATGGTTGCACGTGATTCTGTGATTATTCAGTGAAAACTGAAAAGCTTGATGTTCTTACTTCATGCTGTCCTAAGATTGCTAGCAAAAAACCTTTGGGAGGGATACAAAGAGCCTGATAGAAAAAGGCCTGTCTTTGCTGCCAGGAACATGTTCATTTTGTTATCTGTGAAAGCTTAGGATGGCAATTTCCACTGTCTAATTTAAAAGTTCTCCTTTTCCAGACTATATGTAACTTTATGGCTAATGAAGTGGGAGATAATGGTGAAAACCAGGAACTCTTGATTTCACCTGTACAGCATAGGCAGTTGGCAGTATAGTATCTCTTCAACTGTCTCCACGGATTCTCAGAACTGAGGTAGTTACCATCCCTAGAAAAATGTCAAATGGAAGTAATTCAGTTCCATGTCCTTTGTACTTTTGCTGATCCTCCACCCCAAGTACAAACTGCTTCTTGGTGTGCTGATGACATTCCATAAATATCTTTTCTGTATCTTGACCTTAGTCTTCTCAGATCTCTTAGGGCACAAAAGGAAAGACATTCCTTATTGTTAAGTCTCGAAAGTTTCAACCTAGGGCCAGCCTCCTCAGACTGTAATTACAGTTTACAACATTCAGCTTTGAACATTTGGCTCTCCCTCTTCTCCAAAAGCCTCACTTTTTTTCCCCAAATGTATTGCTCTGTTCAGGATCTTCTAAGAATTCCCGGTGTGCTTAATGAGTCAGAAAGCTGTAAAATCACACCGAGATTTGTTCCCTCACTTATATGCTCTGTTCACTGACTGCCTTCTCAATATTGTCAAAAGAAGAGACTTAATATTTCTATCTTCACACTATCTTGCTTTGCTGTCTTGACTCTCCCCCTGTTTTTTATATATTGCTCCTTTTGCTGCTGGAAAACTCACCTGTCCTCTAGCTTTCAAAATCACAGAGACGGAAAACCTAATCAACGAAAATTTTTCCTCTTGTCCTTGAAAAGAGGAGGTTCTTTTTCATCCTTCTATACTTAACATTAACACGTCTCTTAGGAATCTAGCATAAAAATATCAAATACATTTGTTGGAAATACCTGATAGATAGCAAAACCTATTTTTCAGCTTTAATTTTTGAAGCAAAATAATTATTAGATCTACAAATAAGAAAGGAAATTAAAGCTTTAGTGANCCCCCAAGATTATTCCATTTTAGCTTCAGGTGACTACGTTTTTAACATCTGGACATCTTGGGTCAAAGCAGCCTCTGTACTGGAAGCCTGTGTAATCCAAAGTGTGACAAACTAAGTATAAACCTTATTTATTTCCTTTGGACTTCCAAGTCAGTAAACAGCCTAGCTTACAATTGTAGTGTAGATAGTATGTTTCAGAGAGAAATATTTTTGTTGATTTCAGTCCATATCAAACAGAGGGGTTTGTTACAGATCTTTCATATTTATTCTATTTTATTTTGGCTTCTGTTTCAGCTTTTTTCCACACACCTATAAATCAATCAGTACTCCTCCTGCACACACCCATAACAGACTTACCACCACAACAGGGGACAAGAGGGTGAAAAATCTTTCTTACAGCATCAACACGTACCCAAAAGAGAGAACAAGAAGGAAAATTATCCAACTAACCACTTTGTGCCAGATATCGGCCAACCAGACGCAACTAGCAAGGTCTGCTGGCATGATGGAAACAAAGACGCTTCTTGTTACAATGTTATAAAAGTGACACTCAGAAATTGCCTTTCATTGGTTAACATCCAATCAGCTTAAAGTAAGAGAAAACAGGAAGAACCTGCAGCACTGCCCTGCCCATGGAATCAGTTTAGAAATACAGTAGTGCTACAGTTCTTTTGCTTATGGACTCTTAATAATAAATAGCAGTATCCAAGTAAATTAAACTGTATAAAATTTCACTCAAATAATTTCATATGGAATGCTCTTACACCATTTGCCTTTTCTTAAATCTAAATTGAAAAGTTGTAATCCACAAAGTTAACAGTCGGTTACTTCCATGGGCCTGAAGCATACCCATTCAAACAAAATGCAGGTGTAATCAAATTTCAGCATTTGCCATAAGGCTGACTGAAGTCTGGCTTTCTAGATTTGTACAGGAAACCTTTGTTGTACTTGGCAGCCACTTTTTTGTGGAGCTCTTAGGATTTTTTTATCTACAGACATAATTGCTCAATAGAAGAAGAAAATTTAGCCAAAAAAGTCAGTTGCAGACACCTCTGCTATTTTACTTTGACAACCTAGATTATTTTAGAGATTTCAAAAGCTACACATCCTCTAGGACAAGATTATTTAACACTGCCAAGTAACCTTCAGTCCTTGTCAGTCCTGATAGTTACTTAAGAGCACAGATTCCACAGAAGTCACCATGTGGCTAACAATACAGTTTATACAGAAACTGAGTACGTATCACAGTCTCTACCTTGCCAGCCAAGTACTTTAGTTCCTCCAATACCATCATGTATGAGACTAAACATTTCCAATTCCTTTTTCTCCTCCTTGCAGAAGTGACTAGAAGCACTGCAGTAACAATATTCCTAGTCTCTGGGGGAAGGGAGGGCCTCAAATTGCTCAACAACTAGTCTGCTGGCTGACCAAAGAGAAGAATTTAATGGCTTTGGCAGGAGCTCTGTCTGGCCTTTCACAGCCAGTAACCATGAGGTCTCCTAAATGATGACAGCTGCAAGTCTTAGGGAAGAGAGGAGGAAGAGCATTTATCCACAAATGTCAAATACAATCTTACCTATTTCTAAGATCATTAAATAATACCTGCATGACATGTCAATATAACTGATAAAACGTAGGCACATGGCATTACATCTTACTGTAATTAAAGAATGAGGAAGAGGCTGAGGTACTTAATCATAGAATCACAGAATTGTTAAGGTTGGAAGGGACCTTTAAGACCGAGTCCACCCATTAATCTAAGCTGACAGAACTACTTCTAAACCATATCACCAAGTACCATGTTTACCCTTTCTTTAAACACCTCCAGGGATGACTTCTTTGCCTCAGTCTTTAACAGTCAGGCCAGTTGTTCTCCAGGAGGCCAGCTCCCTAAGCTGGAAGACAGGGATGTGGAGACAAATCAAGCCTTCATAATCCAAGGGGAAATGGTCAGCGACCTGCTACACCACTTTTAGACACACACAGGTTTATGGGACCCACCCAAGGGTGCTGAGGAAGCTGGCAGAAGTGCTCACCAAGACACTTTGCATCATTTATCAGCAGTCCTGGCTAACTAGGGAAGTCCCAGTTGACTGGAGGTTAGAGAATGTGACACTCATCCACAAGGACAGAAAGGAGGATCTGGGGACATACAGGCCTGTCAGTCTGACTTTGGTGCCAGGGAAGGTTATGGAGCAGATCATCTTGAGTGTCATCACATGGCACGTACAGGACAACCAGGTGATCAGGCCCAGTCAGCATGGGTTTATGAAACACGGATCCTGCTTGACAAACCTGATCTCCATGACAAGGTGACCCGCTTAGTGGATGAGGGAAAGGCTGTGGATGTTGTCTACCTAGACGTTAGTAAACCCTTAGACACCATTTCCCACAGCATTCTCCTCAAGAAACTGGCTCCTCATGGCTCCAACAGGTGTACTCTTTGCTGGGTAAAAAAATGGATGGATGACCAGGCCCAAAGAGCTGTGGTGAAGGGTGTTAAGTGGTGTTTTCCAGGGCTCGGTACTGGGGCCAGTTCTGTTTAATATCTTTATCAGTGATCTGGACAAGGGGATTGAGTGCACCCTCAGTCAGTTTGCAGGTGACACCAACTTAGTAGGGAGTGTTGATCTGCTTGAGGGTAGGAAGGCTCTACAGAGGGATCTGGACAGGCTGGATCGATGGGCTGAGGCCAACGGTAGGAGTTTCAACAAGGCCAAGTGCCAGGTCCTGCACTTGAGTCACAACCACCCCGTGCAGCGCTACAGGCTTGGGGAAGAGTGGCTGGAAAGCTGCCTGGCGGAAAAGGACCTGGGGGTGTGGGTCGACAGCTGAATATGAGCCAGCAGTGTGCCCAGGTGGCCAAGAAGGCCAATAGCATCCTGGCTTGTATCAGAAATAGTGTAGCCAGCAGGATGAGGGAAGTGATCTTTCCCCTGTACTCAGCGCTGGTGAGGCCCCACCTCGAGTACTGTGTTCAGTTTTGGGCCCGTCACTACAAGACAGACATTGAGGCACTGGAGCATGTCCAGAGAAGGGCAACGGAGCTGGTGAAGGGTCTAGAGCACAAGTCTTATGAGGAGCAGCTGAGGGAACTGGGGTTGTTTAGCCTGGAGAAAAGGAGGCTGAGGGAAGACCTTATTGCGCTCTACAACTACCTGAACAGAGGTTGTAGCAAGGTGGGGGTTGGTCTCTTCTCCCAAGTAATAAGCAACAGGACAAGAGGAAATGGCCTGAAGTTGCGCAGGGGAGGTTTAGATTGGGTATTATGAAAAATTTCTTCACCAAAAGGGTTTTTAAGCATTGGAGCAAGCTGCCCATGAAAGTGGTTGAGTCACCATCCCTGGAGGTATTTAGAAGATGTGCAGATGTGTTGCTTAGTTGGTAGATTTGGCAGTGCTAGATTAATGGTCGGACTTGATGATCTTAAAGGTCTTTTCCAACCTAAATGATTCTTTGACTTTAGCTACCAAGATACCTTTTAAGGCAGCAAAACAGCAACACACATCCACTAGTTTGTGGAATGTGCTGGGGACATTTTTCTTCAGAGACAGAGGAAATTGCTAAGGAGTGTCAGTTTCTTCACCTCTGATATTGATCAAGAAACTATTCAAAAATTTGAAAATTGGAAGAAAATAATTTGGAAATGAAAAAAAAAAGGTATTCTAAGCAGGAAAGGTGTAGCAGTAACGACAATGGGCTTCATAAAAAAGTCCCAAACATTTAACACAGTTTCACTGCAGTTTATAAGCAGAATTGCACTGAACACAATGCAAAGCCTACTATTATTGCTCTTCAAGTGAAACTACACAGAACACGTCACAAGACTTTATATTAATTACCTTCAAAGAGGGTGGAATAAAGTTGAAGCAGTAAGGTCAAATTGAAGTCTGCCATGGAAAACCACAATAGCTTGAGGTTGTACTAATTTTCCTAGAGCAAGTCATGAATAAAAATACATAATCAATATAGGAGAATGCATTGAAATTAAAGGAAAAAAATGGAACCAGCACAAATAAGCAAATAATTCAAATTAAAAATTTTGGAGGCTAAAGATCTAGAGGAACAGGTGTTTCAGGAAGATTCTCTCTCACAGGAATAACATGTATGCAAGAACACTGTAAAACAGATTAACATTAATTTTACCACAATGAATTTTAACTGGCATAAACTGACACGGATGTCCTAAAACAGTACAACCTGAGGTGATTATTCATAAAAACAAGACATTGTAGTCCAACACATTAAATATAATTTAGTATACGAGGCTGACTTAGTGTTCATGAACACCAAAGTACCCCAAATAAATACTTTTGTTCCACAGCATGTTTTCTCTCACCTCCATTTAACTGAATTACAAATTTTATCAAATACCTGGTAAATTTCACCAGTTCTCTAACTCCTAAAAGCAGGCTTCTTTTCCAGTGTACTGGTCCAGATGGACCAGGAGCGTGGTTTCTACCAACCCCAGATTCTTTCTGCAGGCATACATTTCAAGGCTATCCTGAAATAAGCACAGAAGTTCATGCAAGTACTCATGCTGGGATCCTTCAGTTTAGACCTGCCATCATTTAAAGACAGCAAAGATGTTTCTACTTCTGCCTGCAAAAATACAGGACTATCCTTATAAGATTCATTGGAACAACACCTTCCTTTTAAGTCATGAAGTCAGCTGCAGTTCATTACTATGAACTTTTCATTCTGTCAGTGCCCTGCAAGTACACTGTGTGGATCAGGAGCACACTGTGCCAATACAACATGCAGTCTCCCAAAAAAAATGTGCCAATAAAAGCTACAAAACATTAGCAACATGAATGATAGCAACAATTGCTAAAGGCAACATAAACCTAAACCCAAAGACAATCTTTGCTGCACCAGCTACCAAGTTCTAGTAAACTTTTGGAAAGGGTATGTAAAGTATGTAATGGATTCATATGCGCATACCATTTTATAAGATCCTTTAGTTAGAATGAATCAAGTTTGTGAAAAGAGTAGGCATGCTGCAGTACAACTAAGCAACTGTCTCTGGGTTAGGCAGGAGAGAATTTGGAGGGTGTCATGCCTAAACCACACTTCACACATTTACATAACCTGTTACTTCCATGTAAGCGAGGAGATATTCTCCTGTTAACTTACGCTTGTCAGTCTAATAGACATTCAAATACAAAGCTATTCCATGATGACTGGTGGTTGTTTCTAAGAGCTAAAAAGCCCCAGTTCAGAATACATTGTGGTCTGAGGTGTTTATGTTGCTTTTCTCCTGCTACTTAAAGCAGCAGCATTTACTCAGAATAATAAAAACATTGTGCATTGAAAGACACCACACGCTCTGAAATAAACAGTAAATTTGGACTCACTCTCCCCTCCAACATCCGTCTCTCAGTAGAGATCATGGTAACAACTACTTGGCAACAAACCATTTTTCCCTGCTATGAAACTCAATACAACTGTTCAAAAAATCCACTCCACAGCTGCTGCAAGATAAAAACCCAAACCTTACCAAAAAGCATCTGGACTTGACTCTTGGAAATAATTTGAGAAATGAGTTTTACCCTGACTTGAATATACTTATAAACTAGAGTTCTGTTGGTGTTATTTATCTAAGAGGAAACCTGTAAATACGAAAGGGTACATACCCTTCAGCATGAATCAGCCCATGTGTGTCAGACAAATGCCAAGGCATGAAAGAAACTTCCATGCAAAACGCAGGAAGAAAGCAGAGGATACATTTCTCATGAGAAACAGGTATGTGAGAGAAAAAAAAATAGGTAACCCTACTAACTGCAAAATCAGAAGAGGGAAAGTGGGCCATGACCTGACCCATTATATTACCTTACTTGGGACAGGACAAACAGCAGTTCTGAAGCATCCCTCCAACTGATCTTATCTATGAATCTTTGAGGCCCCTCTCAGAGTTCTCTCCCATTAAAGATAACCACCTCTCTTTAGGAATATTTGTTAAAGGAATTAATGAAAAAAGCGAGTCGATGCTTGCTTTCTGCATTGCTTCTCAAAAAGTAGTGCAGAAAGTTAATCCTAATGAAATAATGCAAAAAAGCACAATTTTTCTCCATGAGTTCCGAGTTTTTACAATGAGACTTTTCACAAAGACACTAAAAGCTGCACCGAGACCCCAGCCTCTTTGGCCTGCTTCCTCCCAGTCACCAGGCATGTAATCCACTGCTGGGCCCTGTTCTTGCTGGTTTCAAGAGGAACGGGATGTGATTTAAAAAACTGAGTGATTATCAGTAGTAGGGAAGCAACACAAGTCAGATGAAGAGAGAACAGTAAAGCTTACAATCTGCTGCTTTGCGGTTGGAAACGCTAAGAGCAGAACACTGTTTACACACACTAATGCATAGTTACAGCTGGTTTGTATCAGAGGAAAGGCCATGAACATTTGTTAGACTACAAGCACAGAGTTTCTAAAAGACTGAGAGTCTCTCTTTTTAATCCAGAAACTTTTTTGTAAATAATGGAGTACTCACCTTCCCTAGCTGGACAAAGTTTGGCCTCCTTTGCTAGTGGCAAGAAAAAAAATCTTCAAAGACATTATGGAACAGGAAATACTAGAGATTCAGCAGAGGTAAATAAGCTCATGAGGCTCATTTTATCCCTGCTCCTCTCAAATTGTATCCTTGCTTACTAACAGCCACTATTTAAAGAGAACAAAACCTTGAAGCAAGATCTTCACACAAAAAAAGTATATTCTTAAAGTATGTCTGTCTTTTTATAGCAGATTCTCAGCACAGAACAGTTTCACTTCAGAAAGAAGTTTAAAATGCAGGTTTTGTTTTGCTTACCAGGGTATCTTTGGAATACTCAACATCTGTCCAGGGAGCTGGAGTTCCTCTGTTTTCATTTTTGTGGAATGGAAAAAATGTCCAGCAGTAGCCAATGCCTTATCAATAAAGTAACTTAAAGTCACTTAGTGTCATCACTGGTTATTAAGAACTTATTCTCTTTTATTTCAGAGCTTCTTTTCATTACCAGAATAGTGGAGAGATGCCAACATTGCAGCTCTACACCTGGCTGGTAGCAATAAGCAGTTAACAACAATGGGATTTGACTGGCATTGCCATCACAAAAGGGTATAATCATAGAATGGTTTAGGTTGGAAGGGACCTTAAAGATTATCAAGTTCCAACCCCCCTGCCGTGTGCAGGGACACCTCCCGCCAGACCAGGTTGCTCAAAGCCCCATTCAGCCTGGCCTTAAACACTTCCAGGGATGGGGCATCCACAGCGTCCCTGGTCAGTTTGTTCCATTTTCTCACCATGCTCATAGTGAAAATCTTTTTCCTATTATCTATTCTAAACCTACCCTCTTCCAGTTTGAAGCCATACCCCTTGTCCTATCACTACATGCCCTTGTAAAAAGTCCCTTCTCCAGCCTTCTTGTAGGCCCCCTTCAGATACTAGAAGGCTGTTATAAGGTCTCCTTGGAGCCTCCTCTTCTCCAGCCTGAACAACCCCAACTCTCTCAGCCTGTCCTCATAGGAGGGGTGCTCCAGCCCCCTGATCATCTTTGGGGCCCTCCTCTGGACCTGCTCCAACAGGTCCACGTCCTTCTTGAGTGCTCCAGAGCTGGATGCAATATTCCGGGTGGGGTCTCATGAGAGTGGAGTAGAGGGGCAGAATCACCTCCCTCGACCTGCTGGCCACACTTCTTTTGATGCAGCCCAGGATGCAGCTGGCCACCTGCGCTGTGAGTGCACACTGCCAGCTCATGTTGAGTTTCTCTCCAACCAACACCCCCAAATCCTTCTCGTCAGGGCTGCTCTCAATCCATTCTCCACCCAGCCTGTATTTGTGCATGGGATTGCCCCAGCCCAATGCAGGACCTGATATAATACATAATATCTATTTTTCAATAAGCAAAAACAAGGTGTAAAATGCATGTGGATTAACACTCTGGCTCCACTCTCTCTACTGGCTCAGTCTGGAAGATACTCCTGGCACTTCATCCACCAGGCACTTGCTTGCCCAGTTGAAGCCCTGACTCTTCCATAAAGTGGTATAAGGCACATACAGGTGCATAAAATGCAGATGATGCACAGTTTTTAAAAACTGCCATATGGGACAACACAAACATATGACCATATACATGTCCCATACACAGGCTAGAACACTATTCACAATCTACATACAAAAGCACAGCTGTACTTGTATGGAGTTCAGTTGGTACTGCATCTCCACAGAAAGTCCTTTCCAAAGAGAATGAAGAAAAGTTCTCAGATCAAGCACATCCACACCACCATGAGGTGAGCTTCTGCTGGCCTTTTACATTTCAGTTTTGCTATTTCCATTAAAGGAAGAGATTATTAACTACTAGAAGTGGCCAGAAAACAAAGCCTATTCCCTTTCTTCACATAAAAAAAAAAAAAAATCCAGAAAGTCATGAAATGGGAAGAAATTTCAGTGAAATCCATGTTGGCAGGTTCTAACATGAATTTTCTATTTTGTTTACTTGCAAGGCTTCTCACCATGTCATTATGTCCCTAATAGCTAACTGTATCTCCTTATCATAAAATGTTGGTAACAAAAATTCCAACCAGCTCTATTGACAAGCTAACTATACGTCAAAAATTTGAATACTTACTGGCCAATATTTCCAAGATAAGAACTTACAAAATCAAACTACAATGGGATGACATTATAATTGAGAACTCTGTAGTATTAAATACTCTTATAGCATCAGAAAGAGATGAGTACATTCAAAATTAACTATTTAAAATTAAACTGCAAGTATAGTAATTACTCTGTTTCACAATTTACCGGACACCAAAGCATAAAAAGAGATTAAATTATTTAAAAGGCCAACTTCAGAATTGCTATCAAAATTCAAACTTCCATTTATGAAGGTTGCCTCTACTCATTCTTGCCTTATGCTAACCTCAATTTAGAGATGCCTTAAAACAAACTTTCTTTGAAAAAATTATTCGTTTAAATGATTTACATATGTTTCACATAAAAAATGCTAGCTGAAATACTTTTATTATGTTTTGCACCAGGAGGTGCTTATCCACTATGATCTCAGTAAGAAAGGTTCTCAGACTTTGTTAAATATCATTTAAAATGTTATTTTTAAGGGCTAACACTATACGGAGAGAATAGTATAGATAATCTTAAAACCCTTTAGGTGGTGGGAACCCCTGGTGGTGTAGCATCAAACAGGCCTCTGGTCCACTTGTAGCATGCTGTGCAAACCCCCTCCACAGAAGACATTCTCCCCCTTCCAGTCACGAAGATTCTACCACATGATTTTCTGACAAGGAAACCACTCTATTCGTCATTTCCACTGCCAAACAGAAGGGAGAATGTCTTGCTGCATTCCTAAAGGCAAGGCCACGCTGGTAGCAGAAACACTGGTATTGCGTGTGCGCTGCCTGCAGGCTCCTCTGTTACTATGAGCTGGCTGAGTTCATCGTGTAGCCAAGGAATTTGTGCAACACAACACAGGCCTGAAGGCCAAGCTGTGCGGCACAGCACAGGCCTGGGGATACTCAAGTTAATTGTACTGTGGAGCACTAACTCCTCAACGTACAATAGTCTTCTGGCCAAGATCACTACTACGTATGGTAACAGTTAAGATGAGAATTTTACATCTTAATTCTTCTTATGCTTTTTCCTTTTGATGACACGTTGGGTGTTTTCATGGTCTCATACAACATACTATCATCTGTTGAACACTGCTAAAGAAACAGAGTCATTATAGGTCACCGCCTTCCCTTAGACTGTAGCAGATGCAGTAGCAGAACACGAGCGTGCTGTTTATGGCAAGACTGAGTTGGAACAGAGATCTCTAAGAGACATCACAGCTCAAGCAAGCTCCACTTTTCTGGTATACTGGGCTTTAAATGCTCCGTCTTAATGTTGCAGTCATTCTTCTAGCACCCTCTAGTGTTCACGGAAGCTATGAATCATTATTCTAACGGCGACATGCTCTCATTATAATCCAATCTTCCTCTCTAAGAAGAGCTGCTTTCCCAATTGAAAAAGAAAACTACTGATGTGCTCCACTGTAACAGCTTCCCATAACAGCATGTGTCCCTATCACATACTCGGTTTTAATCGCTGTCATGTTAACTTCACTTTCAGTAAATAAATGCTAGTTTTTGTAGGAAAACAGTGTCATTTCCCTTTAAATAAATATATTCCCCAAACAGGAAATTAACATATGAGTTCACTGCCTTTGCTTTAAGCAAGTTTACACATGCAAAACAGTAATAAGTTATTTGAGTCAGTCACACCACCTCCTAAATGATGGAGTTATAAAAAAAGAGTAGCCTTATTTCATGAGAGAAGACTGCAAGGCCTAAATTTCAGAACTCTCTTCTCTTCTTTATAAGCCACAAGATAGTTAAAAAAAAACAAAAACAAACCCCAAAAACACACAAAATGGAAGACCTGTCACTATCAGTGATTTTTTCTATTATTTTGATTTATAATGACAAAAAGACATCCAAGAGCAACACTGGAGTTTACAAACAGATCAAATTTTGAAACGTACCAGATACATTTCCCTCATGGTGAAATTTCAGCCAACTGGGATCTCAATGCTAAAACAGTGGGCAGGGGACAGCACGGGAGTTGATAGCTCTCTGTGAGCAGCCTTCAGAACACGCAATGATACATTGCTGCATACTCTATTAAGGTGCAAGGTTGAGATGAAATAAGGTCCAAGAAAGCAAGAAATCTGCTGAAAATAAAGTTGAATGTAAAATGTAATTAGCATTTCAGAACAGTTTTTGTCCTAAATTGTATTATTGAATTCATGAAGCACAACTGTATAGTACTGTGTCATACCCTGCTGTAAGGGACTGACATTCTGCTCCTTTGTAGTCAGAGCTGTGTTTTTTTCCTGACCGCTCTTAAACAGTATTATTTACATAGGCTCTAGACACAGTACATAAACCTAACTGGTAGCACTTGTTTAGAAAGAACTTGCCTCTTTGTCTGGATTTCCTTCTAAGCTGCTAACATATTCATAAGCAATTGTATTTCAATCTACAACATTAAAAATAAATGTTTCAGAACTACAAATGCACTCTCTCCAACTAGCTACCCTAGAATTATTCACAGTCACACAGTGAATTCTAAATGCAAAGAAATCTTTGGCCAATACATGGACTATTTGCGCGATTGCTTGCAATACATACAAAACAACAGTTGTAAAAATTACACCTTATAGTACTTACAATCACTTCTGCAAGAGTCACAAATTAATTCCTCCTAAATAACCATCAAGTGGAACGCAGTAGAATTCTTACTAAGATTAATACAAATAAATCAGAAAACCATACAAAGCCCCCACTTCCACCAAATGAAAACAAACAGCAGCTTATTAGTTTTGCTCCTTACTCACTTGAATACCACAAAACAGGTACTTTCACCATCTCCTACTACCTCAACCTCCCAAAACTGCTACAAGTAAGTCTTGATTCTTTATACACCTGTTTACCAAGCCACATTTTCTCCACTTAAAAATACAGGTTACGACACTGAACTAAAAGGCTAAGTGCATTTAAAAAAAAAAACAAGAACAAAAGATCAAGCACTGGCTGACTGGAAGGTCCCAAAGAGTGGTGCTCAATGGATTTAAATCCAGCTGGCGGCCGGTCACAAGTGGTGTGCCTCAGGGCTCAGTGTTGGGACCATTTCTGTTCAACGTCTTTATTGATGATCTTGATAAGGACATAGGGTGTATCATCAGCAAGTTTGCAGATGACACCAAGTTAAGCAGGAGTGTTGATTCCCAGGAGGACAGGGAAGCTCTACAGAGAGACTTAGATAGATTGGATCACTGGGCCAACATCAATGGTATGAGTTTCAACAAGGGCAAGTGCCAGGTTCTGCACTTGGGCCACAATAACCCCATGCAGCGCTACAGGCTTGGGGAGGTGTGGCTGGAAAGCTGCCTGGCAGAAAGAGACCTGGGGGTTCTAATTGACAAGCGGCTGAATATGAGCCGGCAGTGTGCCCAGGTGGCCAAGAAAGCCAACGGCATCCTGGCTTGTATTAGAAATAGCGTGGCCAGCAGAAGTAGGGAGGTGATTGTGCCCCTGTACTCAGCACTGGTGAGGCCACACCTCGAGTATTGTGTCCAGTTTTGGGCACCGCAATACAAGAGAGATATCGAGGTGCTGGAGCGAGTGCAGAGGAGGGCAACGAAACTGGTGAAGGGCCTAGCAGACAAATCATATGAAGAGCGGTTGAAGGAGCTGGGACTGTTTAGTTTGAGGAAGAGAAGGCTGAGGGGAGACCTCATCACACTCTACAACTATTTGAAAGGACACTGTAGAGAGGTTGGTGCTGGTCTCTTCTCACAGGTAATTAATGACAGAACAAGAGGGAATGGCTTCAAGCTCCAACAGGGTAGGTTTAGACTGAACATTAGTAAAGAATTTTCCACAGAAAGGGTGGTTGGGCATTGGAATAGACTGCCCAGGGAGGTGGTTGAGTCACCATCCCTGGATGTGTTTAAGAGACATTTAGATGTGGTGTTGGGGGATATGGTGTAGGGGAGAACTTTGTAGAGTAGGGTAGATGGTTGGACTCGATGATCCCAAGGGTCTCTTCCAACTAGACAATTCTATGATTCTATTTTGTTTTTTTTAACACCCACAGGACTCCTAGTAAATTTATGGCAACCATTTTAACTTTGAATGCAAAAATCTTTTAGACTTTTTTTAAATTAAAGTCTAGGAAAGTAATCAGTTGTTTCATGAACTGAGACCTGACCATAAGATATATACATAACCTTACATTCATTAAATACGAGACAAGGTTTTCAGGATCAAATTCCTTTATTCATATCATAGTAGAAAGACACGCAAACGGATAAAAAAGGTCAGTACAAAGTTAAAATAAAATAAAAACAGAGAAAGGAGTACAAAAGGAACATATAGAATAGGATAGGAGCAAAGATAGATAAAATAAACCATATACCACCAGTACCAATGCTTCTCTGCTTCAGCAGCACAACTAATTCATATTTTCCTTCCCACACTTAAGCATTAGAACCTAGTAATGCAGCTACAATTTCAGTAGCTACTTCAGTAGCAAAAGACCATTTCATAGTTATGCTATACAGGGGGTTTTAATCTGTAAATGCACTATATAACTGCTCTAAGCAATGCTGTCCAAAGATATTACTAGTGCTATTCTAAATACGGAACATTACAGTGAATTGGATTGTGTCACTATAGTAAACCTGATATTTACCCTCCAAGTTTGGGGGTAGTCTTGAGTTCTACATGGTTTGTTATCTTCAAAGCTTATGACAGACTTCTTAGAATGATAGAATTAAATGTGTGTGTTTTTATTAAACATATGCATTAAGATGCATGAGGTATTTGCCTTTCTTCTTCATCAAGGACAAAGTTAAACAGGCCAAGTTCCTGGGTTTTAACTACGCTTGACTAGATTTAGCATAGACTCGGACTAAAGAGATGACTATTCCCATTCACATGATTAACATGGATTAAATTAAAGGGACTATCTTTTCCTAGAGACCTTGCTTTGTCCCCCATGATAGAACTCCAGCTCAAAACTCGGTCATGTCGTACTGTCCCACACAGGAAGAGCTTAGAATGCATCTGCCTTCATCTTCTAAAATATTTACCAGAATGAGAGAATGACACAGCTGTTTAAACCCAACAACTGTAATTAGGCAGAACTTGTAAATTCACCTCTCAGCCAGTATGTACTTTCTGGAGCTAAGTGCTAAAGCATTTGATAGTAGGAGGCAAGTTTCTGGATGCATTATGCTGTCTCACCCCCATACACAGTTCCCTGTAACCACAATACTCCAATGCATGAACTACTCTCCCCGCATGATCCTCACTTAACCTCCAAACTAGAATTAAATCAGCAATTATGAAAAGGACATAACTTGGCCTACAGCAGGATAATGACAAGTAGCCCTCCAGAATGCACCTGTTATTGTTATTTTAAGCAGGACTGTTTAAAAATCAATTACAAGCATACCAGAGATTGTTTCAATAGTGTAAACAGAAGCCAAAAATACACAGCTGTGCAAGAATTGTAACTACTATTCTAAAGCAGAGGCAAAGGGCCTAGACACCATAAATCATGCCTTATTCCGGACATTCAGATCACTCCTGAGTTTTCCTTCAGACATGAGAACATTATGCCCTCAGTAACTCAGCAAACTCACAATTTGTCCAAGTCAGTGAATAACTGGGGTTTTAACAAACCATGGCTATCAATTTCTTCTGCTCAGCCTGCCTACTTAAACAAGGGAGTTACGCATTTTTCCCCTCAGATTATCATACCCGCGCCATTCCGGACCCAACCAGAAGGTTTTTTTCCCCTCGCAGTCGCCTGGCAGCCCGTGTAACCCTCCACAGCATGGACTGAGGAGCCGCCCCCCCGGGGACCAGCAGAGCTGTGCGCTTGGGTGACTTAGAGCCAACAAGAGGTGCCGTGTACCTGGGCGGGCGCCACCAGGCCGGCACCGCGGGAGCTGAGCGGTACCGCTCCTCCCGGCCTCCCTTCGCCCCTCCAGCGCGGCGATGGAGGAGAGCGGCCGGGGCCAGGGGAGGGCGAGGGGAAGTTTCTGCGGGAGGGCTGGACTCAGCAGGCGGCCGGGCTCCGTCCCCGCGTCGGGCAGCACCAGCCACAGCTCTCCGCACTCACCACCTCCGAGAGGAATGCCCCACGCAGCCGTTAAGGGCCAGCGGAGCCCCTCGA
>VZSZ01006636.1:307709-377315 GCA_013398815.1 Ibidorhyncha struthersii
ACTATAGAGTGGCGGCGGGGGGCGGGGCGAGAGCGGCGGCGCTCGCGGGGGCAGGGTTGAAAGGTCGGAGGTTCCGCCGGGGAAAGATGGTGGCGCCGGCGGCGCTCCGCGTGGTGCGATGCGGCGGCGGCACTCTCCACGGTGCCAGGGCCGTCTTCTCCGCCGATTCCAAGCAAGTGGGGCTNTTCCAGGTACCTTCTCTGTGCCTCCGGCGACTTCGTGAAGATGTACAGCGTGTCCACCGAGGAGACGCTGCGGTTGATGGGGGGCCACGGCGACCTGGTGACAGGCATCCAGCTCAACCCTCATAACCACATGCAGGTGTGGGGCGGGGGGGGGGCTCCTGCCACCCCGACACAGCTTATCTGGTTCTGTGGTGGCTGTCCCGGGTGTCTGGGTGCCGGCTGGAATTTGAGAAGGGGCCGGAAGCGGTTGTAGCGTTGTCGAGATAATGTTTCTGCTCAGTCTGGCTGGAAGGGTAGACGTTATATCGGTTTTCTACCAAAAAAAAAAAAAAAAACCAAAAATGTGAAACGTGTGGAGTACACAGATTGACCGGAATGACAGCAAAATGGAAATACCAGCAAAATTTCCTTTTTTTTTTTTTAATTATTAAAGAGGAAAAAGAAGCATGTGAGAAAATCAGCAACATTTACTTTGCCCTTCTCTTATCTGCTGATACAGATGCAGATTTGACTAAATTCTTGCAATTTCCCAGTGGTGCTCTGTCTACTGGCAGCCTGCCTTCCCTGTTCACTGCTGCTCCTGCTCTGGTTCTCTTTGCTTGGGTTTTTTGGTGTCTCTGTATAAATAAGAATAACTTGCCAAGACAGACTGTATCTGCATATTATCTGCTGCAAATGTTAGTGAATGTTTGCATAATGGTATCTCTCCATACTGTGTTAGTCTCAAGTGATTAAACACTGCTGTTTCTTTCGCATTTTGTGAAAATGTATATTTCAAACGAGAATAATAGCATTGTGTTTTTATTGCACTTTCTTTGAAGGCAGCACAAAGGTAGTCCGTGTCCTATATTTTTGATGATTCAGCTACTTGGAATTGTAGTTCCATTGATCAGTCCTTTTTTTATGTAAAAGCTGGCTTTGATGTGTTACTTTAACTGTTGGGTTTTTTTTTTCCTCAGCTATATTCTTCGTCTCTCGATGGCAGCATTAAGCTGTGGGACTTCATGGATGGCATTACCATTAAAGTATGTTAGTTGTTCCTGTTAAACACATGTCAAAATAATTCTTGACCCACTGATAATAAAATAAGGATTTCTGCAGCAATTACTACATATGGGCACAAACCAGTCCAAGATGTATTGTTCTGCCATTAACCTGAAAACCATCTGTTTGTGGCAGTAATAGAACATAGCAGTTCATGTGTGTGTCACTGCAGAAATTCAGGATGAGGCAGAATCTTTTGGGGAAAAAGATAGGATATGTACTGACATACTAACTTTGCTACTTGCTGCAGTTCAGAGTCCAGTGTAGCTCTTGGGGATTGTGCTGCAGTTTGTGATGTGCCCATAGCAGTTGATAGGATGGCTTGAAAACATGGGCTGCTAACTGTCCTTTTGTTCCCGTTTTCTGCTAGAGGCACTTTACTATAGGTGGTCCTTCTGCTTTGTATTAGGGGTAAGGTACCTTGAGGTTTTTCAGTAAATCTGATGTTTCATATTTTATTGGTACTGTTTTAACATTTGTATGAGTCCTTGATAGAGTAAAGGTCTCTTTATTTGTCTTAGAATTGAGAATTTTAATTAATACGTCAAGGTTTCTTTAAAGCACATGTGTTTTCCTTATTGTAAAAACTTATTATTCACAGCTGAAAACTGTATGTCAAGTGTAATAACTGTTGACCTCCTTCTCTTTTTTTGTTCAGACTTTCACGGTAGGATCCAAACTTCTGGCACTGTACGCACTTGCTAGTTCTGAGGACTCGGTATTTGTTGTAATTCCCAAGAGTGGTGAAAGAGGTATGGTATGATTAGCATCATCTTTGTCATCTAGGTCATGCTATGTCCAATCTACTGTCATGTCAGTGAATGGTATGCTGCAAGAATGTGCTTTAATATATTAATTTGGGGAAAAAAATTGTTAAATCCTACAACAGATGTCTGCAGTCGTGCATTTTGTACCTTTTTTCTGTTTTCATTCTACAACATCTGTTTTTTTAATATTTGTCTAGCGAGTGCTTATCTTCACTTTTGAAGCATACACTGCGTGTATTTGATGGTGTAGATGCAATAAATCTTCAAGCAGTGCTTACCATGATATAGGGTATGCTACAGTATTTCAGACTACTCTTGCACCTTAAGCAGTATTAACATTAAGACTTGTCTTATTTAACAGCACGGATATTTTTTTTCCTAGAATTTTGTCTGAAATAAATGTAAATGTAGCTTGACCTTACTATATTGCTACAAATGTCACTTCAGAGCAAGAGCGAATATTATGCAACTTTGCTTGGTTTCTTCTTACAGTTGCACTGGTATCCACTATCTTCAGTCTCCTCAATCTTCAATACTATTGTTTGAATCAAAATGTCTGAAACAATTATTTTTTGAAAGGTATTACAAACTTTTTCAAACTTCCTAAAAATATTGCAGGGTACTAACATGTTAGCTTCAAGGTAGAAGGGGGTGCAAATCTCTGTTTTAAGGGGCATACATAAACTTGTTCATAAAAGCCTTTTGATTACAGATTTTTCTTTGGTCAGATACATTCCAGCTGGTCTCAGTTAAGCTGACAAAAGCACCAGGCCAAGATTTGGAAGCCAAGGAGCTGTCAGTGGTTTTGGATGGTGTGGACGCGTCACCAAAGCGTATTGCATTTGGAAGAGAAGTATATTCACCTTTTTTTTTCTTCTTCTGCTTTCTGGTGTTCGTTGGTCAGGAATTTTTTTCCTCTCAAACGAACTATTTGTTGTTTATGCTTTTATACAAGCACAACAGCACTGAAACAAAACTGAAATTAAATGAATCTGTGTGTTTGTAAGACCTATGCTTTCTTTTATATTAAAAAAACCCACAACAAAATAGGAAAATATTTACTTAACATCACTTTATATGTTTTCTCCAATTTTAAGTACTTCACAGTGAAACATGATTTTGTTTTCTTTTATGTGTAAGAACATAATCTGTATGTCCTAAATTGTTGTTTTACTATAACAGGGTGAATATGTGGCATCAGTGAAGGATGTTAATCTCCAAGTTTATTTTTTTAAACAGAAACAGTTCAACAGGTAAGAATGAAAATGTCAAGTATTGATTCAGTCTAATATATCATAAATGTTTGTTAACTGCTGATATGTGCACGCATTATTTTACATTTGTCAGCAACCATTTGGTTTTATGCTGGAGGGGGTATAGTCAGTATATAAGACGTTCCCTTTAGAGGTGGACAGTGAGGTGCTGCAGTGCATTGGTAGCTTATCTTTCCAGCTCAGGCATGTACTTTTTCAGGTGAATGCTTAGGCTGGTGCTGGACTGAAACAAGTGACAAAGTGTGGTCAGGGCCAAAACGGGAGCAGGGGGAGGAAGGGCAGGTGGAAGGAGAGAGAGAGAGTAAGAAGGAAAAATATTTCCTCTTGATTGAAGGCAAAGAATTAGTGAAATAAAGAGAAAAATAAGTCTGTCACTATTTTTTGGAGAGTGCGTGTAACTATAACAACCTGGAGATGTTTAATTTTGCTAGTCAGAATTATTTTTACATGCATTAGCTGGTCCTTTTGAAGCTTTGTTTAAAAAAAAAAAACTCATAACATTACTTTCTTAACTCTTGAAGGTTTTCTGTAAGTGCAGTGAAGACAAAAAGTGGAAACAATCAGTTCACTTGTGTAGCATGCCATCCTACGGAGGACTGTATTGCAACTGGCCATGCTGATGGAAAGATTCGCCTCTGGTATGCACATTTTGATTCAACTGTGTACCCCATAAACTGATGTGACCATAGGAATTAAGTGAAACCGGAGCCAAGCAGTCTAACTCATCCTTAGCGTTGTCATTTTCAGAAGTCATAATGAGCAAAGAATAGCAAGCCCTGTGAGACTGCAGTACTGACATTGACTTCAGGGTACAGCTTCAGTTTAACGTCAAATGGGAAAATATTCCTGTTAAGCTATGCTCTGTGAAATTAAACTGTATTCGAAAACGGTAATGCAGGAGCAGCTGAAATAGCTCCTTCCGGGCAAGTAGAGTCCTAGGAGAAGCACACTAGTAGAATTGCGTGGTTGAGAAGAATATGCTTGCGAAGTTGCTCAGTATGCCTAAGATGCACGGCGTGCAGCAGGAAGGTGCTAAAAAACAGCTAGCATGGTTCCTTCCCTACCTTTGCATTGCTTGAGCATATAAGAGTCGTCTAGAAGTTAAAGGAGAGGATGGTATGCTTGATTCAATTCAATCTTTCCTTTCGTTTGCTCTGTTGTTGATGTTGTGCTTAAAGAACTGTTCTATTCCTCCCCACAGGAGGAATTTCTACCACAAGAAAGAGTACACGTTTTCCACACTGCACTGGCATCATGATACTGTCATGGATCTAGCTTTTTCTGTGGAGGGTGAGTAAAAGGGAAAAACAAGCAGCAAACAAAAAAAAAAACAAACCCAACTTTCAAAGTCAAAGTGTTGGAGCAGGGATGGAAAAATCAACAGAAGTTTCAGTTTGTCTACTTATTAACAAATTAATTTCTATAATTTTAAATATGTCCGTGAAGGATCTGAAATAAAAATGGAAGCAGTTGTTACTTTTTGATATATTTTGATTGGCATTCATAATGTCAAGTATCTACCTTCTGTGGTAGGACGTAAAACCTAGCCCCTCCTCTTACCTCTTTTCCCTCACCTCCACTCTCCCTCCCTACCTCCCTTTCATCAGTAATACTGATGAGTTCTTGCCAGAGTCTTCTTTGCATCCAGATAAAACAAGCAGTGTTGTCCGAGCTCAAACCTAGTGGCAAAAATACAGTTAACTTTTATCTGAATTGCGTGATCTGAACTATTCTCCTTAGGATATTTCTTACTGCAAAGTACTTCTGATGGAAGGAGAACAATTCAGCTATATTCTAACACAAATACTCAGCTGATTCAGAAAGTAATGGGATCTACTACTCCCAAGGCATTGTTAAAATTTTACTGTAGGCACAAATTCTTGTTACTTAATCCAATTTTCTCTATTTAACATAGGATAGTAAGAAATGTATCTATGTGTATTGCCCAGCCTAGGTATGAGGGATAATTGCTTTGTATGTGACAGTTTAAGAACAGTTTCTGAGAAGCCTGTGCTTGTCTTGTCATTGTAAACACGTATGCTGATGATTTATTTTTTTTTTTTTAACCAAAATCTATAACTGCTTTTTTACTACTGGAATAGGAACCAGCTTGCTGAGTGGTGGAGTTGAATCTGTTCTAGTTCTGTGGCGCAATGAATCAGATCGTCAGAAGGATTTCCTCCCTCGGTTGGGGTCTCCTATTGAGTACATCTCCATGGCATCTGATGGCACGCTGTGTTGCACCTTGCATACAGATAACAGTAAGCCAAAACTTATTTTAAGTAGCCCTTAATGCAAAATGGAATGCAAATCTGTACAAGCTTTATTTTGTGAATTTCAGATGAAATAACAAGATACTATGTAAGTTCAATATTGATCTGAAAGAACACGTGCTTGAAGTGATCTGTGAATTTGCCTGACAACTGCTCTAACTTGACTTTCCACCTTCATGTAGGGGTGTCATAAATTGAGAAAAGATACATTTATAGGATTAAGTGCAGTTGGTTAAGGTCCCTTCTCCATTATGAGATGCGGTTACATCGTAGGAGCCTTTTGCAAGACTTGATCTGCTTTTCCTTTCAGGAATTACAATAATCAACAGCAACCTAAGATTTTCCAGGAGTATTCAAGGGCTAATCAAAAGTAAGTGCAATAAAATTTATCTTCCACTTAGAGGGCAGAATACATCACTTCCAATCTTGGGTCATTTGCCATCTTATTTTTGTTTCCAGGTGCGGATGTCAAGACTGGTCTAGTGGTCGATCCTAGAACCAAAGCTTTGGTCCTGAATGGAGAGCCTGGCCACTTACAGTTCTATTGTCTCCAAAGTGACCAACAGCTGTTCAGCGTAAGTTGGATGGGCTTGTACTAAAACTTTTAACTTAGTCAAGCAAGTAAGTTATGCATCAGAATTTATTTGAAGATTTAATATGGCAAACAGGAAAAAAGCCAGCAGCTATACTGCGAGACTGGATTCTAAGCTGAGGTGTTTTCAGCTTTGTCGCAAAGTTCTTCTACTTGTTAAGTATAGCTGTGTGTTGGCAGTTGAATAAATAGAGGAGCAGCACACTGTTTTGAAGTTAAATGTCAAAAATTTCTAGGTAAAATCCCTCTAAAATATCTTTTTCTTTTTTTTTTCTTCTTTCCTACATTTAACATTATTGTGGAATGTACGTGCCCTAATGATGCTTTTCCCGCATGTGTTTTTCTGCCACAGCCCAGTTCTAATCAATGCTTTCAGAACGCCCTTTCTCCATAGTTTTATGAGTGATATCTCTAAATCTGCACTTGAATTTTGAAATTTAATTTTTGTCTTGTTTTGCAGCTGGATATTGTGCAGCGACAATACATTCATCAGGCAGGTTTAAACCAAGCTGACTTGGTAAAAGTTGCGTTTAGTGCACAAGGCAAGTGGTTAGCAACAGTAGAAGAAAGGGAAGAAGTAACTGACCCTGAGTTACAGTTGAAGCTGTGGTTCTATGATGAAGAAACACAAAGGTAATGGTAATAGAGCTGGCCGCCTAGGTGTCAAAATCTAAAGTATCACACAAATATCGACACAGGCTTTGTCTTGCAAAGGCAGAGTTTTTCCAGATCAACTAATAAAATTGTAGGGAAGACCCTAGGGAGAGTTTACCATGCATGCTATGTGCATCTGAAACAACACACAGACTTGAAGTAAATACAGATTGGAAATAATTGCTCTGAATCTGATTTACTTACATTAATCAGACAGGTTGTTTTAGCCATGGGACAATCATGGATTTGACAGAATGGTTCTACAGCTTGTTCAGTTTTCCTATTTATGTCTCATCCATCATTAATTGATTAGTCTTTCTAGGGTACAGAAGATTTTTTTACTTTAGCTTTTATTTTTTTATTTTTTTTATTAATTTAGATAACATGCATCTGGTTCATGAATTTTCCCTGATTTTTTTCTGATTAAAACAATAATAAAATTATATTTTGACTATAAATTATTATTTTCTTAAAGAAGAAGCAAAGCAAAATAAAGCTGGTCTGTGTGGTAGCTATGTGACTGATTGTCTAAATACTGGAAAGACTGCCCAGAGTTCAGGCTGAATATTTGAGAGGGATACTTGCTTAGTGATAATCCTTTCTCAGCCCTGGGCTACAATCTCTCTTGCTGTATGGAAGTGATTAGGGAAATACAATCTCTAAATGCAATAATGTTTAGCTATGTAATTAGACAGAAGTTTCTTTGATTGCTCTTTTCCCTGCCCCTTCCAGAATCATCTTAGACTCAAATCTTCCAAAAGTGCAAAATGAAATAAAATTACAAGTTTCTGTTTTCTTTTCCTATAGCTTTAAGCTGAATACTAGAATAAATACGCCCCACGAGGACCACATAACAGACATGTGCTTTCGTGACATGGATGAACTGGAAGATGACTCTCTGATATTGGTAACAGCTGGGAGAGATTGTGTGTTTAAAGTCTGGGTGATGGCAGAAGACACTGATCCGGAGGGTAAGTATGGTCAAAACATAACTTACTCACTACCCTGTAACATGCTATAGAAATTCCGACCTTAACTTCATCCTTTCAGAGCTAGGCCCTTGAATCCCATACATTTATCTATTTCTGCTGTATGGAGTATTGTGTTCTCCTGACCATCCTCTGTGATAGAGTTCTCTCATAGTTTTGCAGTATTACGGGTTGATATGGAGGTTCCTGAAATAGCAAAGACCTTGCGGAGCCTGCTGCAGAACGCAATGGCAGCCTGTGTTGATTTGTTTAAAGGATTGCTTGTGGTAATGATTTTTCTATGCTGGGAAAATGGATTTTTGCCATTCCTCTGGGTAGTCTTTTTATTTGAGACTTCTGCTGAAGGGAGCAGGATGCAGAAGTGTGTTGCTATGTTTTAATTGACTTAGTGTAAAATAGTGGTGCTTTGCTAGTCTGCAGCTCCATCACTTCAGAGTTCATTTTTTGAACCTCCTTCCTTCCTGTTAGATATTCAAATGTCTTAGAATGGATATTTAGGGTCCAATTCAAAATACTTAAGGAACCAAATTTCACCTTTCAAAATGCATGCTGATGATCACTTGTTTCAAACAGAACTTCTGAGGGCTGTGTATTACCCTGTGTGCCTTTGGATGTGAAATACAAAAGATTTCCTGCTTCTTAATTTCCTTTTACTTAAATGTTATTACAATGCCAGGCACGCTTAAGTAAGCTGGAACTTTCCTGCCACTTGGGTGTCTTATCTTTTCATGTTCCCAAATAGATGTGGTAGTGGTCTTGCTTGAACTGCTTGCAGTTTAGTAACATGTTTGTGTTTTGATGGGCAGGTGAGAATGTGTTCAAAAGTACTTTTGAACTACTAAAGTTTCCATTTGACAAACTTACTTTGACAAATTTACTTTCTCTTTCCAAGCTGTTTGCTCCTCAACAGTGGCTTCTCATGAGAAGGAAAAAAAAAAAAAGCTTGTATTCATTTACTAGGATTTATGCATATATTTGCTTAATAGCAACTCCCTCAATGCTTCAATGGTTTCTGAAAGAGGGCTTTTTTTTCTTTTTCTGTTTTGATTGTAAATGATTCTAAGCCTAGATTATATCTTGACTTAATGAGCAGATACTTTGATCTTGAGTATAGTGTGGGCTGGGGATGAAACCTAATGGGTTCTGTTTCCTTTATCAAGATAGTTTAGTATCTGCTGACTGGCCTCATCAGGGATTTTATGTGTGCATTTTTTTTGTTTGGTTGGGTTTTTAAGTGACTATACAGACTTCTGTTTCATGGTTGTGTAAAAGTACAAATTATTGCTGGCTTCTGTAGTATATTTCCCCAGCGGGGACAGGGTAGGAATGCTCAGGTAGAAAGATTCAACATGCTGCAGGCTTCTGTGCAGCAAATACTATAATAAATATGTGTTCATACATGGAACACACTCTGGCATGTTTTTATTTGCAGCACTGTGCCTCTAGATGGTGCCATGTAGTTTAAAGTAGCGAATTGTTTCTGGCTTTTTTTTACAGGCAGTTCTTTTAATCATCAACTTGTAACCATTATATAAAGGATATCTTAGCATAGGGTGAACTTATTTTCCTTTCTTTCCTCATCCTACTCATATGTTTCAAAAGCTAGCTGTATGAATTTTTTTATACTGGGAAATATATGTTATGTGGTAAGTACATGACTTTCCTTCTGTTTATATTATTGTAATTATCAACAATGGGAAAGGTATCCCACTGAACGCACTGGCAGGTTAACCAACACAAGGAAGCATGCTGATGGGTCACTTTGTGATCCTCAAACTTTATGTAAATGAACCATGAGCTTTGTTGGACTTAAATGCAACCGGTGTTCACATTTAGTAATGCTCATTTGCTTGTTACAGTCTTAAAAGAACAGTATGTTTCAGAACACTAAATGTTGAATCTACTTCCGTATCTTCTTTATCTAACGTCTGCCTATTTGAAAGCGCAGTTAATGTAGTTGCCAAAGTAAACATGAATACCATGTCAATCTCAGAATTCACTATTCAAATACAAAACTGAGAACAAATGGAAAACTTACTAGATGCTTCTTGTACTAGAACAGGACAGATTCTCTGTACGCTTCAAAAATGTAAGCCTTCTGAAACAAAACTATCGTGCTCTTGAGCCTGTTTTGCAGACTTAATACTTGAATTCTTCTTTCTTCATGTATAGACTTGAATTAACTAGCTTGTTTATCCAATGCAGCACAGCAAAGAGTGAGCTGGAGCTGTGACTTTGTAGGCAGCTACCACAACTACCAAGCTACTAACTGCTGTTTCTCAGAAGATGGCTCTTTGCTTGCTGTTAGCTTTGAAGAAACTGTCACTGTATGGGATTCAATTACTTGGGATCTTAAGTGTACGTTTTGCCATCCACCTGGAAAAATAAGGTATGTTTTTCATCTGGCTTTTTATGTCTTACTTGAACTCTCAGAACAGAAAGAATCAATTCATAGTAGTCCAAGAACTTGTATATATTCATATACGAATTTAACACTTAGAAAAGACTCTAAAATGGCTTTTAGGTGGTTGGTAATGTACTGTTAAAAATAAGATCAAGCTTTGCAGTTTCATCTTCTTACTTGCTTATGACTCTTGCACCTCTTGTACTCAAATATATATCTTTGGGCACACAGTAGTGTGTTGATAGCCCTTCTCTTTTTCCCCAGTAACCTAGGGACGAATCAAAAGTACTGAAAAAGTACAAATACGTTTGTGTTTTATTCATGTACGCATGCGTAAAAATAGAAATTAATAAATCATAAAGGCATATTGACCTTATTATCTGTATTATAAAATATATATCTTGATCCATTCTTCTGTTGGAAAAGCCATATTTGCCTGGCAGACTATCCCAGCATGCTTCATTGTGTGCTGTCATGATAAAAGACATCCTAAAGGTCTAGGTACCGTTCTGTTGTGTAAGGGTAATGCAGAATGGCATAGGTCAATAGCAGAGATAAAAGATAAAGACTTGAAGAATAGGACAGCCTTAATATTGAGCTTCCTGGACTCTGCAAGTGTACAGCAGTTGCTGATCCAGGTGAAATATCACTTTTCTTTTGATAATCTTGGGGAAAAAAATAGGGCAATAGGTGATCTCACTGGTTCATCTACTTAAGCTCTGTGCCAGATCCTGTATCTAAACAATTGCTGGAACAGGAAGGTGCTACAAACCTACTGTAGCATTCTCTTTCAGTGCTAATGTTTTTCTAACTGCTTCTCAAACTTGCTTCTCACAGTCATTACTGGAGTAATGTTAGAGGTATTTCATGTACCTGCTTCCAGGAAGTAACTAAAACGGAAAGCAAAACACTGTGTGGTCACAAAGTTTTAAAGACATAAAGAATCCTAGAAAGATATAGAGATTTCTCCCTTCCATGTTTTTGTGTGTATGTTTGTAAGCTCTTCTTTTGTGTGATCAAGTCAGTTTTGTTTATACTGGTCCTCTAAGATTAGAAATTGAGAAACATGATTCTAAAACCGGTCTGCAGGAAAATCGTGGGAGGTGTGTAACCCTCATCTTTACTGTATCTACAGAAAAACTCCCTTGACAGATTGATACAGTGGCAAGCTTTTCCCAAGCCAACTACTCCTTTTCTAGTCTTTGCTGTATGCTGTATTAAAAGGAAATAAATTACTCTAGGACTATACTAAATGGCTGTATTAATTGCATAACTTCAAAGGGCTGTGTTTTATTAAAGAAATTCTGTCCATTATTAGCTTTTTTGGAAACGTTCTATAGCATTAGAAATCAAAAGGCAGTTCTATTATTCTCAAATGAGAATCAGAAATTAAAATAATGAGTGAAGACAAATCACATACTTTCTTCAATTGGAGCAGCCTATAAGAATAACCTCCTTTTTTTTTTACTACTCCTCTCTTTCTAGTGCTTAGAGTAGTAGTAGGAATTTATGGAATTTATTTTCTAGTCCCAATGTGAACACTTACTAGTACTTACAAGTTTGTAACTTATTTAAGACCTTAAAATCACTCCTTGAAATCAGAATGTTGTAGGAACATGTAATCCTTATAGATTTATGTATACTTTTAAAAATCTCACAGACCTATCTGGTTGTGTGAAGTTTAATGCCACTAGAGGTCAAAGCAAAAAGCAAACTTATCCTAAATCTTAACTGAATGTTTTTGTGACTTGTGAATCATCCCTATGTAGAGAAACAAAAATGAAATCTGAAGGTCACTAACTTGTTTTGACTTTTTGCTTCTGTAGGAACATCTGTTTTGGGAGACTAACATGTTCCAAGTACCTTATTGGTGCCACTGATTATGGCTTTCTGTGTTGCTGGAACCTGCTCAGTTGTGCATGTAAGATCAGATTAAACATATGCTCGAGTAGTAGTATTTAACACTTGAATTTACTGTGAAACCTTAAAATAATTCTACTTTGATTCCAGATTGATCCATTAAAAAATGTCGTGTGGAAATCTAATGATTTTCATACTTCAGTCAATATAGTAGCCTGTCCAGGGTGCACGTGCTTTGTATGCATGTGCGTAGTGAATTCTAAGTTAGATGATTGATAACACAATAACAGCTAGTATTTCCTGCATTTGTAGGTGTTGATAATGCTTGTGTATTTTTATTCATCTGGGAATGAGTGAAGTTGCTTGCCTGTTCCAGAGGTTAAGGCCCTGTGGGCCATTCCCCTTTAACCTTTTGTTTGGCAAAGTACTGGGATAGAACTGAATGCCTTCTTTTCATGTCTGGCTGTTGCTGTGTTTGCTTTTCAGTGGAATGGAGTGCCCACCTCAACGTCTTAGTTCTGCAACCTGATCCCCTTTCAGAACATATTGCTGCTGTCTCATGGCTCTCAAAAGAGTCCAGTTGTAAGTACAAAGACTTCTTTGACAAGTAATAGTCAGTGGAATTTAAAACTGTGAAAGCATAATTTCTAGAAAAGGTTTTCTTAGAATTTAGCCCCGTGAAAGCCATAAAACGGACCCGAGTCTGTGTTTGCACCTGTGGAAAACTGAGCCACGTCTGACAGCAGCACTCAAGTAAAGCATGTTGGTTCCCCGTCTTTTTTTCCTGCTGTTAGTTTCTGGTACGGGATATAGTACAGGATTAACCATGTTCTCTGGGTGAAGGTCTTGAATGTTCTCGACCCTCTCCTGTAAATGCAAAACTGTGATTGAACTGTACAGCTATGGTTTATAGCTTTGACTATAAATTATCATTACTCTTCCTAAAGCTACTGTTCTACAGAAAGGTTAATTTCCAAGTATGCTCTCTGGATTGGAATACTGTGAAGGGTACCTTCTGTTATGCCATAAGGCTATCCAATTATAATGCCTGAAAACTAGTGCTTAAAGGCAATCCTGTCTGGCCCTTACTGGCTATGATACAGAAAGCTTTGACAGCTATCCAGGAAGGTAAGAATTTCATGATTTAAAGAGAAAACATTCTTGGTTTTGCAGTGTTTGTGTTCAAACCAAATGAGCCACGGCCAATCTATATCCAGAGAAACCTTTGTAGAGAAAAGATCCAGCTTGCTGCCTTTGTTCCAAGAGACGAACCGGAAATGATTGGCTCAGAAAAATACCTTTGGCTAAGAAGATCCCAACTATTTTTTCTTACAGATACGCAAGTAAGAAATAGTGATTGACAGGTGGTTCCTGGGGAAAAAGTATTTTCCTGTATGTGGATTGACACAAACTCAGAGCTCTGTTGTTGAGCGTAAGAGTTTCTTTTTGTGATTTCAAGGCAGCATAAGCTTTGTTCTTTATTGAAAGATTTCAACTGCCAAAACAGCTTAAGTTCAAAATTGATTATTTACTGGTTTTCTACTGCTAATAGTCTTGCTGCCTCGTTCATAAAAGAAACTAGATAATTTGGGAACATTGCCTATGCTGTTTAACTTAAATAACCATCTAGAAGCTGTATTATTGCTGATTATCAAAATGTTTCATATGATATTCAATTTTCCCTGTAATTTGTGGGTGGGTGTTTGTCCGTTCCTGCTTCCTTTTGATTTCTTTATAAAATAAAAGAGGAAGAGATGTGTTTGCCTCTTCCACTTCACTGACAAAAGCTTTTGAGCAAGTTGGAAGCTTCTGTGTAGGCAAGGTATGGAAATACAGAAGGCAGTTTCACATATGTAACTCTGCTACATCATTCTGTATTTTAGGAGCTAATGACACTTAGCACAAAGTCTCTAGAAGAAAGGCTTACACCGTCAAGCAAACAGGTACCTCTTACAGAAGTTCTGACAGAGATGTACAGAGCAGTTCAAAATTCTGTTGGTGTTCACTTTGTCAGATGCAAATTCCCTTCTGTCATGAAAATGCACACCAGATCCTTAGACGGAGGCATAGGCACTTAACTGAAGGGGCTGGTATTTGCTTTTTTTTTTTTTTTTTTTTGACAGAATTGCTTTTTGTAAAAACCTTTTTTAAAAAAAAGAAGTATTAGTAAGCTGCTCCCTCCTTTTCCCATTTCCTCTGCACAAAAAATTAATACTTTTATTCTAAAAGGATTCAGGTTCCAAAAATGAAGCAAAAATACTTGATGTAGGAATAAGCTCTTTCCTTATCCTGGCTTCTTGAGCACTTGGGACCTTAAGTATGGCCTGACCTGCACTTTCTGGTGAGGATGAACAGTTGTCAGTCAATTGTGACTTACCACTGGGAAGGAAGTTCAAATTTACATTCAAGTGTGTACTTCTGTGGAGAAGTACTCTGGGAAACTCAATCTTTTAAATTCACATTGAAGAAACGTTTCATACCCCCTGAACAGAATAAAACAGTAGCACTTGCTTGATTTGGTTGGTTAGATAAAATAGATCAAAGTAGAAGTTAATATCTTTCTAATACAAAATGCAATGGAAATGTGGTTATAAGCAACCAGTTTCTTTGGAGGGGCAGGGAATAATTTGGTACTCAGATTGGGGTATATTGACCTAGGAAAATGCCAGAAGGGAAGTTGCCACGTTTTGCTCCCGTTGCATGATTAAATCTCTCAGCAGGTGATGCTGGGGGTACAAACAATCTCTTAGTCATAAGTGGAATCTGAAAGCTGTACTTAATTTTTCTGGCATATGCACCATCCTCCATATTTGGAAGTTAATTGGTACATCAGCCAACTACAAACTGGTGTCCAGGAAACCACATCCAGATCCTGGAGAGTTTATTACCTCTGTGTAGGACTCCCTCAGAATGCCCTACAGAGAATGAGTATGAAGAGCTATATGGCTCAGTTGAGTAAAATTTGAGCACAGAGTTTTGTCACCTAGGTTGATTCTGAATTTTGGTAACTCAAAATGACATAGAGCTTAGATTTGTGACACTAAAATTCTACTTAAAACTTTCACCTTTTTTCAAGCTGGCAGTAGAAGAAAGTCTTCCTGTGACCCCATTTAGCTTGCTATTGGGAAAGCACAGACGTCAGCACTCACAAGGGGATGTAGACCTCGGAAAACTATTAATTCGTAATAAGCATGCGCAAGAATCACCTGCTGTCAAAGAGGTAGGAGTAATTACAGTAAGTGTACCAACAAAATCATGACAAACAAAAGCTTTCATAAAGCTGCTGTTTTTTCTTTTCAGCTTTTGCACACTCCAGCACATGTTTTGCCATCTGCTTCCTTCCTCTGCCCTATATTTATTAATTCATTGCTCATGTCCAAAGAGAACAAAAGGTAAGAAAAACTTAAGAACACTCCTTAGTTATTGAAGGTATCTTAAATTATGTATGTATTGGTTTAAAGTGTAAAAGCAGTTTTCCAACGCTCTTCATTCTTCTTTTGACCTAAGTTAGTAGAACACTTTTACAGTGGCAAGATTTTCTTAAAACAACTCAGTTTTTGGGAGGTGTGCAGACTCGCTTTTTAGTCTATTGACTTATTTAATGCTGTTATTTTTGCTGTTGTATGGCATAATGTGCACGTACACAAACTGTTGCCTTTGGTAATCAAATATTCTTTATTAATTTAACTTTATTTCAGGGGCTTCATGTTTTTAGTAGTATTTTTGGATAAATGTCAGATTCTCAACTTTATTTGGTATTATGATGACCTCCTGCATAATTCTTGGTTTTGGTTTCTAGGTACACCAAGAAGTTAGTCCTTAGGTTTAATCTTAACAGTTTGTTTAGAACTCAAATTTCATTCCTAATTAAGCTACAAAATATGAGTGTATACTGTGAACACAGTTAGCTAAGCTTTATCTTACAGTGCATTAATCCCAGTTAGTAGTAATCCCAGTAGTAGTTTGATAGGTACTTAAAACATATTGTAGCTTGCTCCTCTGAGATTGATGTATGCCTCGAGAAAATGAATGCAGGGATAGGAGCTGTGACACTGCAGTCTTGTTATTAGGATTAATATCTCATCAGTTACACTGAAGCCAATTAAATGCTTGCATTCTTTGTGCAATCTGTTCTTTAAAATGTGTCATGAAACTCTACCAAGCCACGGATGAAAATGTCATTGGTATCAACTGCCATTCTGCATTTGTAAAGACCAATGAGAGGATGATTTACGCTGCCAGGGTTTACCCAGAAAAAAACACCAGTTTGAGTAGTTTTTGCATGTGTGTTATATTCTCCTCTAACAGCAGTATAACCAGTTCGGCTCCATTGTGTTGTCCAGTATAGCTGGCACTTTTTGTAGCAATTTTTAAGACCAAGTCACCTTTTTCAGATTTCATAGAATCATAGAATGGTTTAGGTTGGAAGAGACCTTAAAGATAATCTAGTTCCACCCCTCCGGCCGTGGGCAGGGACACCTCCCACTAGACCAGGTTGCTGAAAGCCTCATCCAACAGGGTCTTGAGCACCCTTGCAGGGATGGGGCCTCCACAACTTCCCTGGGCAACCTGTTCCAGTGCCTCACCACCCTTACTGTGAAAAAAATGTTTCCTAATATTTATTCTAAACCTACCCTCTTCATTTGAAAGACAAGAATGGCCACCTTGAATGTTGTCTCAACTACCAGTGTATCCAATGTTTCTAATGCTGTAGGACTGCGAGATGATAACACTTTACATAATGCTGATCTGCCTGTTCTGACATTATGTATTATATTTGGAGAAAGAAAGATATTCTGCTTAAGTTTACTTAAAACACAGGACAGCTGTTTGAAAAATGGCTTGTAATTGAGATGGCAAGAAAATATAGTCGTTTGTAAGTAGCCTGAGATTAAAAAAAATAAATAAAATCTAATGTTTACTTAGTTATTTGCGTGATAATTAAATTAATGGGTACTTTTGAGGTTAGTTAATTGGGTTGTTTCAAATAATCTTCCTCTTACAGTGCTGAAGAAGTTGCTGATGAAGTAGAAATGGAAAGTGAAAAAACAGAGGATGATTCAGATGAGAAAAGAGATGTTACTGAGATGGAACAAGAAGATACAAGTCCTATGGAATTATTAGGAGAGATGCCATGTAAACTGTCTAAATCCCAGGAAAAAGAGCTACGAAAAATAAGAAAAATGGACTACAGTTGGATATCAGCTTTCTAAACAGACATCTTGTGGGTTTTATACTGTAAGCTGAAGCTTTGTGGATTAAATATTCTTCAAAAAGATCTTTCAAGTCCTTTGGCTATAAATTTTAGCAGCCTCTGTTTCCATACAAAGATAGAACGGGAGGGAGGGACTGAAGTTTTGAAAAGCTGGTTCTGCTTCTACTTTATTACTGATTCTCTGGGACCTTAGGAAATGTTTAACCTGTGGGGGGTTTCTTCCCCCCCTTGCAAGTGTATTTTATAAAGGCAAAACTGAGTTCATTGTCTGACTTGTGACATGTTAGCAAACTGACAGCTCTCCCCCGCTGAGGCTGGGCTACTAATGCTGAAGCAACATTAGCAAACAGCTTCAGTTAATGACTACTTAATTCAAGATCTAGTAGGGGAATTCAAAGCAGTGCTTGGTAGTGCTGTATACAGGTATGTAACAAGTCTCCTCCTCAGAAGTTCCTCTCTAGTTGTTGAGACAGGTGACAAATGGTTTAGTACGCCTGATTCTAGAATACAGACACCTAACATGTTTGCTGCTGTTTGTAGAGTACGGAGATTCTTAGGCATTAGGGTACTTACATGTATCGAAGCATAATGACACCTTTCCAAATACCAAGAAAATGGCACCACGCAGAAGGAGATCTGTGTGTTTTCCTGACAGCCACCTTAGTAGGCCTCTCCTGCATCAGCTATAGTTTCTATAGATCACTTAACTATGCATATCAGAGTGTATAGTTAGTTTGAAGTAGTAAATTCAAACGCTTAAAAGTGAATAGTCTCCTGATAAAAATTGCACAGGTTACTAAAAGCTCTGAGGAAACAATATTTTGCTAAAAATAGCTTAAAAATGTTGAAAATAGGAATGATACTTCAACTCTTGTCAGTGAAAACCATGCTCTCCCTACTTTGCTCCTGTCTTGGAAACAAAGTGGAGGACCCTTTCCTCTTGTAACACCATATGACAACACTTTATACCTTTTTTGGGGGGGGGGGCGGGGAGAGTGTCCTACAACAGGCAAAATCTATAACTTCCCTCTGTGTAGAGAAAACATTGAAATTCATCCTTAGGCATCAAGGAAAGCACCTCAGAATGATTTTGCTGGAAGGTTTACTCCTCACGTTTTAACATGAATGCAAATGTTTGTTTGTAGTAAGCAGTGCTGACCCTTGACGTACTGGCAAGTCGACCATCGTTCACCTCGGTCTTTAAGCAGTTCACAGACTGAAAGGCGGAGATGAATGTTGTAGCATTAACTGGAATGTGACGCAGTAATGACTTCACCTGTAAATTTAGCAATGAGGTACTTCATATGTAGAGCTTCCGTGGTGAGGGTGTGGGGGCTCTGGACTCCGTTTTAGTAAGAGGACAAATAAATTTTAAAAGCTGCTTTTTAACACACTATTAACCAACTATTGCAAGAACGCATCTCTTACCTGTGCAGCCCCTCACAGAGGTTGGGACAGAGGGTAGCGCTATACCTGCAGCCGCCCATCCTGCTCACAGGCTTCCAGAAATAAAGTGCCTTATACGTGTGGCTACGTGCAGTAAACAAAGTAACACCTACCAAACAAAAATACACACTTGACTAGGTGCTCATTTCAAAGCAGATGGAGACAAAGGCCACTTACTCTAGTATACAGCAATTGTTTGTAAACACCCACTCCATGGAAAAGAACTATTAAAAAGAAGTCTACCAATCGGTCCGAGTGCTGGCCGAATTTAAGTAAAAAAACAGATTAAAACATTATTATAGAAAAGTGGGAAAACTAGTGCACTTTTTAGTTTGATACAATTACAATCATATGGATGTCACATGAATATGGGGAAATACAAACACACTTCAAGAGACATTGCTTTGCATAAAAAGCCTTACTCAGAATTTGTTTATGCAACTTAGAGTGAACTGTCCAATGACAGCACATTGCACGCTCTTTATATTTCCTTCTAATCAGATGTAAATATGAAAAATACATAATTTATTACAGTTTCAGGCTAAACTGTCTAGGATTAACTTAGTTACTTGGTAGCAAAGGGCTTCTGCAGCTCCTCATGCTAAAGTTACATGCCATAGCTCTCAGACTATTTATTACTTCTGACTGAGGGACAACATTTTCTTTTATCACCGATTACTTACATAGGACTGATAGTACTGTGAATTTAAAGAAAAGCTTTTTATATTTTAGGCATTTTGGTTTGTTGTTTATAGGCCTTGGTATGACAGAGAAATGATATATGATAAATGATATTTTAAAATCTGTAAAGGTTTTTCAAAATTCGTTTGCCTAAAAGTTCATGTATTTTATTTCCATCTCGCAAACTTACAGACTGAAGAAGAGGAAAACACAGTAACACTGTCATAACTACAGCCAGTTTTCTGCTTTTGTATTTTTCTCCCTTTTTATAACAGCTGTTTAGATAACCTGGTATACGCAGCTGAAAAGAAGAATCACAGCTCCCCAAATATTAGGCAATTTTTATTTCCATCCCTCTTATCTACAGCTCTAGAACTGATACAGCCTTTTCAGAACCTTGGACCCGATGGATTTTTCCGTAAATGAAAAGTTTCAACAGAACAAGTAGGGAAAAAACACGTTCAGACTGCAACTGACAAATGACAGGTTTTGAAAACTCAGAGGTTTTAAAAAATAGAAAGTACAGAAGAAAAAAAAACAAAAAATTAGTAAATAGATTCCCCACACACACACTATACTAGAAAAGACACACTGAAAGATTTTTATCTTTTTTCTTAAATACCATCAGACTTCAGGTCTGTGGAAAAACAAGTGCAAGTTGAGTACAGAGATCTGTATGCACATTGTTTCAAGAACGCTGGCTGCATCAAAACCTGGTACTGTGTTACTGTGTCAGCAACACTTAAGTGCCGCTTTAAAGGTAAGGAAATCTCAGTATTTGTTTGTGGGGTTTTTTTTAAACTTCACATGTTCTTGTGAAGCTAAAGTGCTTGACTGGAAAATAACAAGGTATGAACAAGAGACAATTTGGAAGCAATTCAGCATCTAAAGGTGTGATTTAGTTCTGTGTTCAGGCAGTAGAGCAGTGGTGTGTTAGGAATCTTCATCAAGAAAAGACAGAATTGTTAGACTTAAGTTTTCTAACCTTTGTCTTTACTAAATTTGTTTTGCTTTGCACACTAGATCAAATGTACTGGGATAACAAAGGGAGTCCTCACTTTGTAGTTTGGTGTGTATGTTTTTTCTACTCAAGCAGGAAATACATTTCTGGTTAGAGTTTTTCTACATTTAGTAGGCATATTCTGACCCAACCTTTTTGAAAATGTGTTCTGAAAGATACTGCAATTACAACAATGAAGAATTCAGAGGGAGGGCTGCAACTGGCCTGTCTGTGCCTGCTTTGGAATGCTTTATTTTTAAAACAGTTGTTTTCTGCTGTTCCCCAATATTTTTTTTTTTTAAACCTTGTGCATCACAGTGGCCATAAAAGTTCTCTGTATGTCCTGCAATGCCCTAAGTCAAATCTTAATTTGATTTTTTGGCTTCTGCTTCTTCCTTCTAAAGGCTACTTTATAAGGATTTTATTATTCTTTATCAGAAAGATTTGACACAAAACACCATAGAGAAAGAGACTGAACTCCTGTGATTCTCACAATTGAATCTCGTGATTCCAGTTTCACGATAAATACAACAGGTAATAAAATACCTCTGCAACATGTAGAGGTCAGTGTTCAATAACTATGGGTGCCTCGTTCATCACCACAGGACAGAAATTTTCACAGAAGCAGTCGCAGCTTTATTTAGGCTGAGGGACAGACCACGCAAGGGAGGCAGGAGCCTAGAAGGGGAATTGCTTACTTCCCAAATTTTCCACTCAGACAAGTGGTCAGATAAACACGAGACCTGAAAGTTCAGCAGCTGTGGAAAGCGTTTTAAAAAATACATAGGTAGGCAAGGCCTTATGAAGGACATCAGGGCAGCGGGATTTGACTCAGATGCTGCTTCCCTGCGACACTGCTCTAAGTGCAGAGGAGAGGTGACCAGTAATTTTAACTCACTGGTTCCAGTCAAGCTTCGTTCCACAGACACTGAAAAATCACTGCTCTGCACTGGTATTTCGTGGCCCCAGACCGGTTACTAGTAAAGCACACCTTGGTCCTTGGTGGGTGGACTTGGCGGGAAAGCTACGTTGAAGGCTGGTATTACTAAACACTCATGGCTATATTTTTTTCAGTTGTTCAAGAATAGGGAAGAAATAAGAACTGCAAATCATGCAGCGTGCTTTAGCATCACCTGGATCTTTGTATTTCTGCCTAACAACCATTTGGGCTGCCCGACCTTGGGGGAGTCTCTTTCAGGTACCTCCATCTGCCAAATCCCAGTATGCAATGAGCCCTTTAAAGCATGCGGTAACAGCCAGAATTAGAATCAGCAGAGAATAGGACAGAGGAAAACAACAACAACAACTTGAAATATAACTCAGGGGACTTCAACAGACCACCTAGTCCACCCTCCCGCCCTGAAGCAGAGTAACTGAGGTATACTTATTCCTGACAGATACTTGTCTAATTTTGTAAACGTCTGATGAAGGTTATGCTATGATCTATGCAACCTGTTCAGTTCTCACTGATTCTGTCAGTCACGGTTTTTCCTCATAAAAGTAATCTTTCTTTCCTGAAAAATTTCTGTTCTGCTCTTCCATGTTTGTTGTAAACGTCTTTGATGATAATCTTTAGAAAAAAATGAAAGCATGCTACTCTGTTTCCTTTAAACAAAGAATCACCTCCTTTAACCTTTCATTTTTGCTTTTCTCTAGGCCCTTAGAAGCACCAGAATTATCCTCCAGACCTTCTTTGGGCTAATTGCTTACAGGTCAAATATTGTTCTGACTAATTTAGTATAATTTCAAGGGCAAATTTCATCAGAGTCATTTAATACTGATAAATGTTTCTGGATAGTCCTACAGCCTGTTCCTTCTCTGTCCTGGCTTGTATTCCTTGTTGATTACCTTTAGTATCTGCCGCAGTCTTTTTGGGGGATGGCAGAAGCAAAGGCGGCGATTTACACCTCAGCATTACACAGCAACCACTGCTTCAGATGCAGGATCTCTGCAGGGCAGCATTCTCCACGGATACCCCAGTTTGGATTGAACGGTGCAGGCATTAGTTTTGGCCTCTGCACAGCATTTCTTCGGGGAGTTAAGTAGTAGATTATAATTATGTAAACTGGAATTTAGCCAGGGCAGCAGGGTCACTCACCTCTAGGGTTGCAAAAGACATTTAAATAATACTCTGAACAGCTCAGGATTTTAACTACTTTACTAACTTAGCACCTAAAGGGGAGAACTTGTCAGAACGGGGTATCTTCACAAGAAGAAATCTTTATCGGATGGCAGAAATCATGAATGAAATTTGTGTTACTGTAAAGCAACTCAGCATGAAATCCTGACCCTTCAGAAATCACTGACAAAGCACCCTTTGACTTTGTGACACTGGGCTATAAAGACACATAAAGACACCACCAACAAGATAAAGTACTAAATCTTAAAATACTGCTATAAACAGTGTTCTGAGTGGTATGTTTGGTTTGAAAGTGAATGTAGTCCAAGCTACGTATAAAGAAGTTCTTAATATTGTTCATAATACACCGAATGAAGCCCTTTAGGGTCAATAATATGATGTGGCTGTAAGGGAGGGTTGCCACACAGCTCTGGGAACGTGCGTATCAGCAGTTTCTGAGGTTGCGGGTTTCTCAAATGCTTTGAACACGTAAGCGGCCACCGTGGAAAGAGGCATTCCCACCTTCCAGCTAACGTCCGCTGCTCGCTTCTTCGTCACCCGTGCCAACACAAGCTGTCATTGCCTTTGTGGGGAACTGGGCTGGGGGAAAATAATCTGGCTTACAGTGAAACCAGATAACGCACAAATAAATAGTTTAAGATGTTCGCAGAACTACAGCCAAGTTCTGCTGAAACCAGGGAAGGACTTTTCTTCAAGAGGTTTTTGTAAGCTCAGGAGGTGAGGTTTTAACATTATACACCCGAAATCCCACTCTTTTCTCACAGAGCCTGCCCTGTGTGCTGTGGGAGCCGCAACCACACCTAAAGCATTCCTGAGAGGCGTTTGTTTGATGTGACACATGACACACCTCCGCTCCGATGCAGCAGCTCCCTGTTTCCCCTTACACCCTCTTCCTCCTCTCCCAAACTAACGAGCATAATTAAACAAACTTCAAATAAAGCGGTGGCCTGCTAAAATACTGTTAGCTTGACACTAGCACAGCATTGAACTGTTGAGGGGGAATCTTTTCTTAGCTTCTAAAATGAAATCTGTTCAAGAATTACGAGTTTTTTAACTTGTAATGAAGTATCATTATTGGAGCCATGACCTTCGTCCTCTGTTGACCTTCACAGATACAGCTGTGTTGCTAGGAATTAGGCTTATCTTTCAAGAACAGACACTGCAGCCGTAAACTCATCTAATTTGAGCAGGGACAAAAGAATAGGTTTTGAGATAGAAGGTACTACCCAGAAAAGCAAGATTCCNCCGATTTTTCAAATTGGCTTCCTTATACTGCTCTTTTATTTTAAAACAGCACAGAATTTATATTATCTCAGCCATAAAGCTGGTTATCAGTTTCTGTTATTGATGCCTCAACTTATGTTTGTTTGCAGTGCTACTTAGTTTATTATATTTTTAGATTTGAGACTATGATCAAAGCTTCAGATATCTTGGCTATTCTATTTCCTTTAGTGACCAAAGGAGTTTTCATTTCTTCCTCAAACTGGTAAAACAAGCCAACAAACAAACAAACTCCCCAACACTGAGATGTCATCTCTTTCATTTTTAGCCTCCTCCTTTACAAATAATAAAGAAAAAGTAACTTGGCACTCTTGGGAAGTTTGTTACTCAAAGGCAATATGCAATTTTCACCAACAAAGTTGAACACTTCTGCAAGGAAGGGTTCCGTTCGGGTTAAGTTTCCTCTGTGCTTTGAGCTCCCGTGGGCCCTGCTCCTCTCTCGCATTCAGCCCTAGCTCTTCTAAGGAAGGAGTACAGGGAAAGCAGAGAGATCCTTCACAGCCCTCTTCATTTTCCACTTTGAAAATCACACTTAGTGTAGCAAGAAGTTCAGGGGACTAATTAAAATTCTGTTAAGGATGACTTTTCTGTATGCAAGACAATCGAAAAGAAATGAAGACCTGACTTGGAAGAAGAACAGGAGCGGGTTTGTCACCTTCTGCTGTACGCACCGAGACCCATCAGGAGCACACGCTCTGTTACGGTCAAGACTGCAAAGATCATGAAGCGCAAGTCCCAAATCACATCACCTGAGTCTCCTTTTTTTTTTCATGTGAACAGACAGAGGCTGCAGATTGCTCCATTTCCCACGTCACTTCAAAATCACAGAAGGAAAAAACTAAAAATACCAACAACAGTAAATAGGAATGCATATACTCTTAGTACAAAGAGGCTATTTACATCCTGAAATATCCCACACTGAAAAGAGCCCTTTTTCAGTTGGCATAGTGCAAATGAAAGCTGGATTTCTGAGAACTATCACATATGCTAGGAAAGGAAAATTTTCATAGTGCTCGCTCCATTGGTTGGTGCAGTATGTTATTTCTGGACTGCATATTCCCTGAGTAGACTCAGGATACGGTGACAGTTTATCTTTCCTTTTCTATGTGAAATCCACTAGCTGATCTCAAGGACTAAATGGAAAGAAAAACTCACATTGCTTGCAAAATAAAAAACCACTTCTAAATCAACTGGTTTAGATGAAGCCAGAAAACCACCCTGAATGCACATCAGTGCAAATCACCTGGAAGCAATAAGAGCTTTCCAGTGAACCAGCAAAGAATGTTCCAAAAACATTTCAACTTTGAATAATGCATTGTAAGTAGAACTACTTACAAAACAATTAAAGATGGGCTGGGATATACAAATGGTGGAGGTTCCCTGCTGCCCATCTTAGTTCAGTAATAAATCAAGCCACTTGTATAGTTGAGGCAAAACAATCTAGCCGACTCTGTAGCAATGCTGCAAAGATACATTATATGTGTGTGTATATATATATATATATAAAACAACCATATCTGAGACCTTGACTCTCAACTTAAAGATGGGTACTAGTTCAAATATGGACATTTAAAGAAAAAAAAAAAAAGCCTGCCTATTTACAATAAAAAAATATTCAGACCTTCTCAGGTGGTTTTTCAGACTAAATACAACTGTGTGATGTATAATACGGAAGTCGTAAATCCAGAGAAATATATTTTAAGCACGCTTAGCTCTTAGTTACTCAAGAAAGAATGAATCTGCAGAGACTCACAGGTACCTGCTCAGATTGCAAGAGCATTGTCAGCAAGAGAAGGGACAGCAAAGGGGAACTGGCAAAAAAAAGAGAAACATGCCTTAAAGCTTTAGGAAAAAGGAAAACAAAAGGGTTTTATGCACAGCATTGCTATTTTTTCCCCTAATTTTGTGGCTTTGGGTTTCGCTTGATCTCCAGTGGCTACTTTTCATCTACCTGGAGTGTTCACGTCTCTTTTCCATATGAATTCTCTGATGCCAAGCCACAGACTCCTCTTCAGCAGAACATTCATGGCAACTTTCCCCTCTTACCAACCGCTCATCTCAATCAACTTTCCATAGCGTTACCTCTCATCCAACAGGGTTAAAACTGGCCAAAGGGTTCAAAAGTTATTTGGAGGGGGAGGGGAGGGAGACGCACACAAAGCAACTGTGGCAAGTTTCATTTTTCTAATGGAACCAGCCTAGAAATCAATTCTCTCCTTTTGTGTAACTCTCTCGTCAGTCATGCCAAGTCGGAGAGGCGGCTGCTGTGCCTTTCCCCTGTACTCACGCATGTGGCTACCTGCAGTACTGGGCGATGGAAAGGGATCCGGATGGTCGCGTACTAATGCATAGAGACCAGAATCTCACATTAAGACCCTGCAGACCTATGGACTTCAAAATATATGCAACAAAAAGAAATCTAACTATTTCAGTCTAGATCATAGTTGCTAAGAATAACTAGGAGAAAGCAGAAAGGAGGCTTCCTGCAGCCACTTCAAATGGACTCAAAAAGCTAATAAAATTTTGCAATCATTTTATTACAGTAATTCAGATTACTATAAAGGTGTTCAACCGGAGCCAACTCAAAAACTTCACAAATGCAACACAGCAGATCAAGCAATAGAAAACAACACCATATAATGCATTAGGTTTGACTGTGGGCAACAATTACTTTTTTTTTTTTTTAAGGAAAATTTCTATCGGTGTAAGGCTCTAGGTTCTGCGCACTTGGAGCAAGCTATTAAGAAAATAATTAAAACAACAACAGAGATCAAAACAGATGAAAGTAACCGGAGAGATGACAAAGAGTGCTCTTACAGAAGAAATTTATGAGACCAGTAAAACTGCAGGAAATAACCATCAGGTCTATAATCCTCCAATTGATAATCACAGGAATAAAAATTACAATGAACAGGGATCTTCAAAAAAAAGAAAAAAAGAGGAGCTTTACATAGGAGTAAAGGGTCTTGAAAGTAAGATACAGATGGCATCTGGGAACTGTTGGGGTTTGTTTCTGTTTTAATTTCCACATATAATCAAGCTCTGGCCTTTATGTCTATGGTACTCATAACTGAAACGCAGTCTGCTTTTGCACAAGCAAAACCCTGGCAGGAATTGGTGAACTTCTGTTGTTTTCAAAGCACGCACGCTTTTCCCATTCACAAGTACTCGCTAATCAAACAGAATGCTACAGACGTGAAGAATTCACAGCTACTTGGTGCTGGGTATCCGTCATGAAGTGCAGAACAAGTCATTGCGCTCCATTTAATGTGCTAAATATTCATTAACAAGAAAACAGAATTGAGACGTGGAAGTAGGCTACTTTCTTTCAGGAATCTAAACCACACAGTTGCTTTAGACATCTTTTTTAAAAAGATTCAAGAGTTACTAAGAAACCACATCTAGCCTAATGCAAACTTGGCTCTGATCTAAATAAAGTTTAAAATATGAACAGCTTAGCAGACCTCAGAAACTACATGTTTTTATGAGTCATTTGTTATAATTTTTTTCTCCACAGGAAAAAAAAATATCTGTCCGCTTAACAAAAGGGATTAGGTTAATTTTCTTAACATTTTACTGAAATAATCACTTTAATTGTCTTTTTTTAAAAAAAAAAAAGTTTCATAATAGCTGTAGGCTCAGATCTATACAATTTAGTAAAAAAGAAATCAGCAGGGTTCCACAGAAACGATCTCAGAATCTTTAGGTGTTGTTATTTCCCAAGAAATTAGAAGAATAAGGAATTTCATAGTAAACATTTAATTAAAAACAAAAAATGGAAAAGTCTACCTTTTTATTAGATCCAGTCAACATTAATTATTTCTTAAGTAGAATCTGAGAGGTACAAAGCAGCTTTTTTTAATCCCGTGTTCATTTTCTAAATTCAGTTTGACTATTCATTAATGAGATCACACTGCAAAGAAAGAAATGTGAACCAACCCATTGTGCAAGTTTGCTAATCCTGTATTTACTACTTGCTCAAACTATCAAAAAGGTCAGGCATTTCATGTTCATAAAGAAAAATTAGCATAAAATGAAGAAAGCACATATTTAAAGAAAGAAAAACTAGAATATTTGAAATCTTTGGAAAAATGTCAACAATTGGGAAATGCTGAAGTACCCTGTAGGAAGGTGTTATTGAGAGAGATTCGAAAGAAGTGGGTATTTCTGGTGCTATTTTCTGTAAAGCAATAATGTAATAGGGCTACATTGCGCATAAATCAGATCAGAGGGGTTGAATGCCACAGGCAAATATTATGTTGGTCCAAGTTTTTTCAGGGAAAAAGGTTACCATCGCTGCTTCTGAGCGGCAGGTGAAGCCCGCCTTGTGCTATGGGGGGTGGCTGCTGCTTAAATACAGCCCAAACGTCACGCAGGGCAAAGCGGGGTTTGTGCATGGTGGCCGACACAAGCAGAGATGAGAGTCAAAAGCACTGAAATTTGTTGGGTTTTTATACTCAGGGCCTGCAAGGCCAAATACATATTCCAGATATGGCCCAGAGGGGATCCTGTGAACTTATTTGTCTGTGCATTTTGCTGTCACGCTGACAGAGACAAGATCCATCTTAAAAGCCACTACTGGAAGCTCAAGTTTATACATTTTATGGCTTCGAGGGCAAGTTACAAACCAGAAGGCAACAACATCAGAAAAAAAAACCCAAGCCAGTTTCCCATCCACCTTCCCTTACTTCCTATCCCCTGCCGATTTGGAGAGCAAGAATATTTGTCATTTGAGATTATGGCCTTTGAAGAAATAAGGTTTGTCAACCCAATGTGTTTCGTTTGCCGACTTCATAAGTCCCTCATGAGAGAAGTAAAAACCAAACAAACATATGAAACAGCTGTGTTTGCATTTAAACAAACATTAATTGATTGAAGTAATGAGTAACCTCAAAAACTGTTTAGAAAGTTCATAGCATCCTTCAAATATTTGTAGACTATTAGAATTTAACTAATTTGATTATGTATGTAACCTTTTATTACAACAGTATCTGGAAACAAGGAGGGGAAGGCGCACCGCATTTGTACATACAAGTATAATGGACAGAAATAAAAGATGAAATGCAAGTTAAATACTTTGAAAGGTTTTCTTGACAGTAAATCTACCTTCGGCCTCAAATTTCAGGAGGGATCAGTTCAGTTACACTTCTGCTCTTTCAAGAGAAATGAGAGGAAAAATATAGTAGAATTAACTTGACAGCTGTGTCTCTGGCTTACTCAATTACTCCACCTCCTGCAAGTCTACTGCTACATCCAAGAGACATATGAGAAGATGTTAGTATTTACAGCATCTTCTCTTTAGAGAAACATGACAAGTCCTAACGAAGAACTTAGAGAAGACTCTCCAGACACTGTCTGGAGTCCCAAGAACGGTTGGGAAGGAAACAACAGCACCTATTACTAATATAATATTATGCCACAAATATGTTACAATATTATCTATAATATATAATATTATAATACATTAATTAAAATACATATTATTATAATTTATTATAATATTATTTTGTGTTCAAGTTGAGAAAATGAAATGAAACGAAAGGAAGACCACATTTTAGCCAGGCATAGTATGTCTTTAAAGGAATTTGACATATCAATGGTATATTCCATAGAACAAGACAAGAATTTCCTACCATATCCTTTACCAAGTGTCCTTCCTGGGATGTCAGATTTAGCTGCTTAGACAGATTTCACTTGTTCCATCAAATTCTTTCAACAGCACACTTTTTTGCACTCTGAAAATAATTGGTCATTTTGAAAGAGGAAATGCAACCTTTAGATCTAATTGTTTTTTAATTCATCTACTTTTTTGAACATCTTAGCCAAAAGAAGTTACTAGGAAACTGTCTTCTATCTATTTACCTTAAATTTCATGCCTATAATTAATTTATATTCCTAGGATACTTGAGCCACTTTTTTCTGACTTTCTTCTTTCTTCTACTGAAATCATAATTAACGTAAAACCATCCATTAAGCACTTCATAAATACAATATAGGACACTGCTGCACAGCAAAGAATTTATTTCCTTTCACTGTTTTGCCTTGTCTGTTGTTTAAGCAATATCAACTCCCAACTGTGTGATAACAAGAGAAATCAGGGAACTCTCTGCAATGCACCAATATGCCCAGAAACCACTGAGTTATAGGGCAGGCAAGTCGAAAACATGTATCTCGTTAATCAATACCACGTTTCTGGACTGTTCTTTTATTTGCTAAATAAGTTCCGGTGCTATTTAGAAAATAAAATAGGTAATCGGAACCAGATGATATACACTGAACATTTATGATTTGTTTGGCTTAATTTTTCTAAAACTCTGGAGCGGGTACGACTATCTAAAAGGATAAAAAGAAAGCAATTCTAATCAAATTTAGCTTGCAATGATGGTAGTTTAGCACCCTAAATAAATAATTCCCCCCAAATCAAGCCTTGACTGTAGACACATAAAGCTGTACCTGCAGGGAATGCACAGCAGTAGCCCAAGGGACACTGCTAATTAACTAAATCTAGTCGGAGAAACTCTTCACTTTGCCAGACATTTAAAGTTGTTCCTGCTATACTAGATGCAGCTCTAGTATGTTGGTTTTTACCAATCCAAACAAGATCTAAATCTTTCTCACTCTTTCTCTGTTCAGAACTTTAATATCATTAAAGTTACAAAGTAAAAAACGTAGTCCTTCCACGTCAGTTAGAGCACATAAAGTTAGACAGTAATTAATTTCTTGGGACAATTCAGACGTATTAGAAGTGACTTACATACACGTTCGCAAATATCAAAGACTTCTAGAGCCCTTCAGAGTGTGGGAAATGGAGGTAGGAGAAGAGGCAGAAATTTCACGGCAAGGAGGCAGGCACCACATGTTCTTAATGAGCTTCTGGTTTTCCAACACCACATAAATTGAAGAGGTTCCAAAAGATTAAGCACGTGCTACCGGTCTATTAAGTTTAATGACATTCTTTATCTCTCCAAAGACCTGAGTTCCTAGATCTACCAAAAAATAATAATAATAAAAAAAAAGCTTGCTTGGACAGCAGTTCAGCTACTTGTGCACACATCTATGTTTAAGATTACAAACAAACCCCAGTGAAGCCCATGAGGTCAATCAGATGGAAAAGTCGGGCAGATAGCACCCTTTTGCTAAGCAAAAGTCTCAACTGAACAAATATATACACAATCTTTCTCGGTTCATGATTGTAGTGTATGATAACAATTCAAGGCAATCAGGCATGTAATTATATTTGTACTTTGTATCTTTGTATTTCCTGAGGTTGCGTGGCTTAAAAGAATTTACAGCTTTGAAATAACAGTGCATATCTATAGATGCTTTTCCACATTTTCCATTATAAACGTACCTATCTCTGTGCATAGGGAATGAATCCTGGTGTGGTAACATCTACAGCCAGTTCTCAGAGTCATGAAAGATATAGATTACCTCATGTCCCTGGGCTGCACTGTCTCCAAGTAAGACACATACTATTTAACACACTCAGAGAATCACAGAACAGTCAGGGTTGGAAGGGACCTCTGGAGATCATCTAGTCCAACCCCCCCCGCCAGAGCAGGGTCACCCACAGCAGGTTGCGCAGGACGGCGTCCAGGCGGGTTTTGAATGTCCAGTGTGGGAGACTCCACAACCTCTCTGGGCAGCCTGTGCCAGTGCTCTGCCACCCTCAAAGTAAAGTAGTTCCTCCCCACTCACGCAGCATGAGTGGTTATCTACTGCAGCAGTTCCTAAACAAGGAGTTAAGACCTGTAAATGCAGTAGGAAACCCAAAGCATTAAATTCTGAGAGAGGGCTCATACCCAGAAATTACAGCATGTCACCATAAACCCAAAAGTGTGGTTGTCAGCAAAAGGATGAGGACTCTTGCTCCATGGCACTGAAATTGTGTCATTTGGTATTAACTTTCTGGATTCTTCAGGGAGACAGCACGATCTGTCACTAGACAATATTTCAGCAGTGAAGGAATTCGTGGAACCTGAGCACGTATGAATGATTAGAAAAAAAAAAAAAAACCATCACAGAAAACCCTCTCTGAAAAGTCTCAGTTTGCGCCAGGGACTTACAAAAGGCTTGTTGCTTGGGATCATTTGGGAAACCATCAGCATTACTGCACCACTTGACGCTTCTCTGCTAGACAAGGTAAGGGTCCTGCTGAGAAACTTGTTTTGTGTGTTATACCATTGAAAAGCTTTTACACCAACAGCCTTTTAAGAAAGATGGGGGAAAAAAATTATTCTATATTTAGGTCAAGGATTAGGTATACATGTAATGAAAGAGGCATCTTGTACTGGGTGACAAAGGCCTCTTACTGTATACCCAGTTGGAGGCACCTACATTCAAAAAAGCAGTAATGCCTCCAAGTACACTGGTGATGTTTCAATATATACATTTTCATTTCTGGAGAAACTAAAGCAATCGCAGTTTATGATCACAGGCTCAGAAAATATAAAAATAGTGCCAAAAATTATCCTGTGAAATCAGACAGTTTTGAGGCCTGGTAGATCCCAAAAATTAAAGCTCAAAGCATGATCCACAGCTATTTACGCTACCAAGAATGCTGATCTCACACGGGAACAATGATATTACTGTGGACAGTACACCAAAGCAGCTTAGAGTCTACTTTAATATTTTGTAGTTTTTAATTTCTCACACGTGGTTTTTAAATTTATATTTTTCCATGTTAAATAATTTTTCTTTTAGGAAATCAAAGCTGAAAACTACGCCAAACTTTGCCTTAATCCCGAGAATACATTCTCCACATCAAAGTCATATGACTTAAGGGTCATTTTTATTTTTTAAGTGTTACTTCAGAAACATCTGGTCATTGAACCAGTCACAAGTCAAAACGCTTCTCTCCTGCTACCCGTACCTAAGCCGATGAGAAAGCTGACACAGCAAATATGCTGTGGCTTGGACCATTTACAAAAGGGGATCTTTCATGCTTAGCAATCTTCACTGTTGTGCAGAGAAAGGTCAATTTGACTAACCACAAAAAAACAAAACAGCTGTTGAGTAATGCACTGTCTTCATTTTAGCGCTCTCGCTGTGTCCAGTTTTTCATGCGTTTTTCAGCTTTTCCTTTAATTTTCCATACACTGTTTTTTTATTTTCAGTATTCTGCCAAAGAATGAACCACCCAGTAGATAAAGTATGGGAACTGTTTTTGTAGTTTCACTGGAATATATTCCCACAAAGACCTCCAGGGCCACAGAAAGGACCAAAATGAGAAACAGGAACAATCATTAATCATGTACTTCCCACAAAGCATACCTTGCTCTGTGTGGCTTCATTCTGCTGAAGCATCTTTTAGACTGTCTCAAAGTGCAACTTTTGTTCTAGATAAAATCTATTTTTAGAAAAGAACCATAAAATATCAGAGACGGAGAAAGCATGAAGTATGCCTCTTGCGGAGTGCTTTTATTTTCAGTTTGTGATCTATGGCCAACTACCTGCATCAAAAGAAGCATGGCCAGCAGGTTGAGGGAGGTGATTCTGCCCCTCTACTCTGCTCTCATGAGACCCCACCTGGAGTACTGCATCCAGCTCTGGAGCACTCAAGAGGGACGTGGACCTGTTGGAGCAGGTCCAGAGGAGGGCCACAAAGATGATCAGAGGGCTGGAGCACCTCTCCTATGAGGACAGGCTGAGAGAGTTGGGGTTGTTCAGCCTGGACAAGAGAAGGCTCTGGGGAGACCTTATAGCAGCCTTCTAGTATCTGAAGGGCGCCTACAAGAAGGCTGGAGAGGGACATTTTACAAGGGCATGGAGTGCTAAGATGAGGGGGAATGGCTTCAAACTGGAAGAGGATCGATTTAAAATAGATAAGAAGAAATTCTTTACTGTGAGGGTGGTGAGGCACTGGAAAAAATTGCCCAGGGAAGTTGTGGATGCCCCATCCCTGGAAAGGTTCAAGCTCGATGGGGCTTTGAGCAACCTGCTTGAGTGGGAGGTGTCCCTGCCCATGGCAGGGGGGGTTGGAACTTGATGGTCTTTAAGGTCCCTTCCAACCTAAACCATTCTGTGATTCTATACGACTGAAGGAAAAATATACCCTTTTTCCTATTAAAATATATGCCTGTACCAATCATTTTTCTATTAAAAAACACACCTGCACCAAGGATTTTATACAATGTTTGAATTCCAAAGAGGAAAGACGTTGAGATTACCAACATACACATCTCTCTTCATACTGACAAACTGCAACTTGGTTAGATTACTCACAAAAGTACCTTTAGAGTGTTTGGTGCTCATACAAAACAGGAAAAAGTATTTCCTTCCCCTAGTTCCTGAGAGCTGACTTCCTTCATGAGACAAAAACTGTTTCATAGGGCTGGGCATGGAAGCAGCTCTCCTGCCCTCAGCTGTACCACGTAGCCATCCTGACAGAAAATACATTGTGGAGGAGAAATAAAAAAAAAGAAAAAAGAAAAAAAAAACAAAAGAAGCAGAACACGAAAATTCACCCTGTCCACCGCTGAAGGAGAACAAGGGAATGATGACTTCCATTAGGCTCTGGTTGCCTGAAACAATTTTAGTTTTCAAGTTTTTCTGATCCTTACTATGCAAATCAGCCTTCAGAGAGATAGAGCCACGTGGGAGAACGGGGCTATACATCGGGGTTAATGGAGTTCGTATTATTCCCCTTGGGTTTGACTCCAGCCAGTCTGGCAGTCTGAATACGTCAGTCAGTCTGCAGGCAGGCTCACGAAGGGCAACTGAAGAGATAAGAAAGCACAATGTCTAAACTGGACTCCTTGGACATTTCTTTTTGATTTCTGTCTCTAAGACTCCTCTCTCAGGCTGGCCTGGAAAGAAATGCATCTTGCTGAAGACTTGAGGGTCTGTAAGCAGGAAAAGAAAGCATGGAGGTTTACAGTAAAAATATAAAATACACAACATTGCAGAACAAGTAGGCAGACACTAAGAGATATTTAGTCGTTACACCTGACCAGGATTCTGCCTGAGACGGAGGTCTGGGGCTGAGGGGTGAGGTTTCTCTGTTCCGAGAGGAGTCCATTTGAATATGAAAGAGCCCATCAGAATATGAAAGAAAACAAGTTTTGTCTTAGTTTTCATAGAATTATAGCATGGTTAGAGTTGGAAGGGACCTCAAAGATCATCTAGTTCCATCCCCCTTGCCATGGGCAGGGACACCTCCCACTAGAAGGTTTTTGGTTTTGAACCTAACCAGGACCTAACCCCATTTAAAAAACTTCAAGTCTAAAGAGCGTTTTAATAAAGGGTTATGACAGAGCTAAACATAATACTGAAAAACAACTACACTCATCTCTTTTCCTATAGAGGTATATAGCTTCTTGAGAAAACTGCAAACATAATGGCTCGAATGGATAGTTTAGTGTGAACACTTTACAAAATTGAAGCCATTTTAACCTTTTCAGGAAACAAAACCAACATTCAGTTCACACAAGTTTTGGACTGAGTGTGAATTTCAAAAGCAAAACGTTCACAACTGGCTTTCTGCAAACAATCTGCAGAACCAGCAGTTTTTGCCAACAGAATTAAGAGTCCCACAGTACGGGACGGTCACGTCACCACGGTGGCAAACGCTGTGCGCAGTTACACCAAGTGATCACAGACAAGGCTTTGAGCTATTCTATGATTCGATCAGCACGAAGGTAGTGATATTAGTGTCCACATTTTTTACTAGTTAACACTGAACTCTTCTTTTGAGGATGAAATAAATCAACTAATACTTGGATCAAAATAATCAGGTTTATCATGGAACATTGTCTATGTTCAACGGTTATCTATACTGATAGACTCCTACAGTACTATATGCAGAACATGCAGATTTTTATAATATGAGTAATCCTGTTTCTGTTTTGAATTCATTTTTTTCCAGGCATTTTAGTTGCATCCTAAGCATGATGTTAAACAACCTGTTCAGACAGCAGTTTAATCCATTAAGCCTCAGACAACAGGTCTGGGGTGCTTTTTTAAACTCTTACCCATCGGAAGAATGCAAGCAGCAAGAAGGGTATGATCCTAAGATGCACAATTATACCATATAGGACGAGACCACCCAGATACTTAACACTTAAATACTTGGAGATATATCAGACTATAATCACATTGCAATCACACAGCAGGTAAGGTGTGGAGATGGCTGCTTTTATAATTCTTTGTGAAAGTAGAAGGAATCAGCAATAATTATCAGCGGTTCTTATTCTGAAACAGCAACCCATATTTTCTTTCTGGCAAGCAGCTGAACTATTAACGTTTGTAAAGTATACTGAGATCTATCAATAGAATGTGTCCTAGGAGCGGAAAACACATCACCACCCATGTATTATACAGACCTGCATTAATTTTACTCCTTTGAAACCTAGTTTGAATTAAGGACTACATAAAACTTTGATGTAAAGCAAATAATTGTTCTGCTCAAAACAAGCTGGTTTTGCTTTGAAGATGCACGGCAGTAAAGAGCGGGAAGTCAGAAATTATTTCCATGGGAAACGTATGACTCCACAGCACTCCTATCGTTGCTCAGATATCTACTCCTGGGTCTTCTGATCACGTTGTGAAAGGATGTGAAACCTCAGAAGTATTATTTCTTGTATATTTTTACATGTCGTGAGCACAATGAATGCGATTGCTCCCAGGGGCAAAGGACAGAGCATGCTTGTTGCTAGAATCTAGAACGCACTAAACTCAGGGTTTGATCTATTAAAATAGACTATTTACAGCTAAAGTTTCCTTTTTGAAAAAACTTCCCCTTCTGAAATCTCAATTTTTTTTGCACATTTAGAGTTTGATAGTACACGTATGCTTACATGCACTAATACGTATGATGCGTGTGTTATGGTTTTGGTACTAAATAGCTAAAGCTGATATAGCATAACCTGTTTTCCCTTGTCCAGCAGACAGAACGACCAAAATTTAGCTGAGAAACCCACTTTCCCTATTTGTGGAGGGTGGAGTATTTTCAGGACTTACAAAAAATTGCACTTCTGCTGCTGTAGTAAAGAAATTGAATGAAAAATAACTTTCATTCACCAAAAGGCAGCAACACCACCTGACTAACTTTAGCAGATGACATGTAAGAAAATTAATTCTTACAGCTTTATAGGCAGACTATATGCTTTTACATACCTTACTGGATTTTACCCTGTTCTAGTTAAGTTTTCATCAAGCACCTCCCAAAGTATCTGAATATCTCTGCAACATCTTCTTGCTCGGTGCCTCTTAGCAATACGCAGCCATTTCGCAGCTGCCCCTATCATCCCTGCATTTCTGGCAAGCGTCTCTATGACGTGACGAATAACTTTTGGCCGATGCAACCAACTTTACAAACCCACTTTCTAATTAAAATATCATTTGAAAAGCTCTTCTTATCCTAGCAACTACTTGAAATTAGTATTAGACACATATCTATAACTCATAAAATATTTACCTTCCATTTTCAGCTTTTTTTTTTTTAATTTTATCTCCTGCATGAGAAAAAAAAGTAACTTCTCTGAAAAAGTGTAAACAGGAGCTAGAAGTTCATTTCAGACCATGTGCAAGGCAAAAGAGCACATTAGCTCTTTTCAAGGCAAAAATAAAGATCATGTGAGGAATGTGCCAACTTTCCATAGATAACCAATAAACAGCGATTTGACTTCCTAATTGCATTTCTGTTTTTCCAAGGACAGGGGAAAGAGAAGAGCTTCAAGGAAATGAAACTCCCCAGTATCAAGTATCAGCATGATTATATTTGCTGTATCTGTGCTGAGAAAGTTTTTTTGTATTTCTAAGTACAGAAATAATAGCCAATATTCTGATGAGTGACCCAAAGATAAGGGGTACCGCATGAATTATCTGGTTGACATAGACATAATGTTTTGGAGTCGACAGATCCTTGTATTAAAAATCATAATAAGCCTTCCTGATGTTGAAGAGGCACCGGAGTGGGCTCTTCAATGGCTAATGCATCTTTGGTATCCACAGCCTCGGAATAAGCAGATGAATTTGGTCTCCAGCACAACATGTCTTCCGTATCAGTGGCTGCATGGAAGACATATATTTCGTGGCTGAGGTGAAATTCATTGTCTTAAATTAAGCATAGGCTTGGTACACTACAGACGGTGTTTTATACATCACTGACCTTGTATCCACCTCATTTTAATGTGCACAGAAATGTTTTACTGTACCCTGCATCTCTCTTTAAGGAAGTATTTCCACTATTTTGTCAACAAATTAGTATTTGAAGCCTAACAAAATACAGTGAAGTGACAGAACCAATAATGAGCTTTATTACAGGGAAAGAGAGAAATAATTATTTGAGTTGGAATGCCATTAGGATCATAAAGCTTAAATAATTTCAGTGATTGCTCCCTACCATTCCTTGCAGGTGAAGCCCAACTCAAAACAGAAACTTGAACTTGCAAAGTCCTAACAACTAGAATATTACTGTTTTACCTCGAGTGACAAATTGTTTCCTACTTAAGGAGACACATTACTGTGTTCTGCAGCAGCTGTTTTGTGACTTGATAATCAGAATTCAGGTTTGTGATTTAATGCAATTCAAATATATGCTAGCAGTAATACACCTAACTTACAGTAGGCAACACACATTTCCTGACCCTGTGAGTAGATCTTCTACTCATGTCAGTAAAGAATCAAAGTCTACAGTCAAAAAAGTGGACTGTTATTCTGTGTTCAGCTGTAACTGTCATCCTGATAATACCTTACTAGTAAAACAAGCAATGCTTTCAGTACCTTCTCATTCCTAAAGGCAATAATCCATGCAGGGAATCATTTGCATAAAGTGCTTGCTGCAATTGTTTAAGATGAAAGTTTACTTAAAAATAAAGGTTTAGGCCTCAAATCAATAGCCTTATCAGATTTGTGGCATCCAACTTTTATATCATTCTCATTGTAATAATAAACATTTTCAGAATCTGAAATGAAAGATGAGTGTCAAAGGCAATATTGTTTTTTCTTTTAAATGATGGAAGGTCCTGTAGAGACTTCTCTCTGTTTTCATTTGACAGTGTTATGCAGGTGAAGTGATTTCAGAGCCTACTTTCAAAGGCTGTTTAGTTTTCCAGGTATACAGAACCATCTGCATGTACAGTTTGAGTAGCATGATGTTTTACATAGAAGTATAAAGCTAAAGCAGGTAAAATCAAGTCGTATCTCCATGCAGAAACACAATGTATCTTGGTAAGGGACTTTCTTACACAAAAAGGGAAAAAAAAAAAAAAAAAAAAAAACAGAAAGAAAGGGCTGTCACCAACCTAGGAGTTTCACAAGCACCTTTGCTAAAAGAATCTAAAATAAGTGCAAGATATTGTAAAATCATTACCTTTACTAGTGCCCTGGTTTGCCACAGATTTCTGTCTAATAGAAGCATCAGTTTGAAGTGTTTGGAACTTCCAATTAAATTTCAACACTTTAAGAATTNTAGGGAGGCATTCAAAACAGCTGTGGCTAGGCTCCAGCAGTGGTGGGAGGAAAGCTTTGTCACGCCTGCCAAGAATCTCAGCAATGGAGAGCAGAGAGCTGAACTTTGCCTTACATAGAGGCTGACAAGCCCAGGGGTCTGTAAGGCTTTTCGTATCTTCATTTGGCTTTACTTGCTAACAAAAATGTAAACTCGGGAAATCCAGGAAAAAAAAAACAAAACAAAACAAACCAAAAACAACAAAACACTTTCATTGTAAGTTACTAATTCATACTGCATTAAGCTAAGTTATAGGTCAGCTTTCCCTATGGTATCCAGCTACTGCGGGTTTCTTTTAACATACCTTCTCACAAACACCTTTTCCCCTGCCCCTGTATTGACTGATAGGGTGGCTTTATTCATCTCTTGACCTAAAGGGACCTGCTTTGCCAGAAATAGCCCAAAGAGAAACCTCACGTGACATGTCTCACATTTGCATTTCACTGCCAACGCATTTAATCTTGCCCACGAACGGCCGAGTGACCATAGGAGCTCCCAAACCTTCAGTAGCAATTTTCTTAAGTTACTTTTGCCAAAAGACAACTGATATATTCTTGGAGGGGTTTTATTTTCTTAATTCTTTGGTTTGTTGCTATTCTGGGACCTTGATATGACATAACATCCATTCTTACCATTTCATTTTCATATATCTTGTACCCCTCAAAATACAAATCAGCAGGCTGGGACTACAGCAGTAAGGAAGTTTTGTTGTGAATTTGGTTTAAATCACAGAACAGCTTCAACCAAAACAAATAGATTTTCCTCTTCACTTGAGTAAAAAGACAAATAAGTTGTTTGGGGTTGGACATTTAAAAACATTTTAATGTTCTACTTCACAGAGTTACTTTCATTTTGTTTATTTTTTGTTTAGTTACTTTTGTTGCTTTTTAAGTCATGCTTTGGATAAAGCTCAATATTTTGGCTTACTCAAAATATATTTTGGAGCGTGTGTTCTTTTGTTAATTTTTATGTTGTTTTTGCCAGGAACATTCAAGTGTTTGAGGTTGAGTGAGACCCATGTTGCTTGTATTTTTTTTTTTTTCTCTATTTCTCAAGAAAACTTTTTCCCCAGTTCAGTCACTGAACCAATCATCTAGTTTTACTGCCTAGATGGAAACTTTACTTTAGTTCTAGGTCACGGACTGAATCTACAAAGGCATTTAGGTGCCTAACTCCCACATGAACAACAGGAATCACTAAATTCCACTGAGAACTGTGCTGATTATTCTTCACTTTCTCAGTGGACGCTGTGCTATCAGCTCAGATTCTTTCCACCTCTCCTTCCCTGCCCCTCCCTGCAATGGAAACACCATGAAGTTTTTCTCCAGAGGAACATGTTTGATTTCATGAATACTGAAAGTTGCCCTTTACAGTCCCACTAATCTTCATGCCCCACAGAAGACAGATGGGGTGGGCAGTCCCTGGCAGGGTCGCTTCTGCAGGGAGCTGGAAGGCCACCTGTTGGGCCCAGGCCACCTCCAACTCTCTAGATTATAGTGGCTCCCAGGGGCACCGTCTTACACACAGGCTTTTCTTCTCTGTGAAGGAACAGAGGGGACGTGTCAAGGGGCATCAGATGCGCTGCATCCTATTTTCTGCCTGAAAAATCAAGGGGGAGCCATGAAAGCTGAGTTCATGGGACAAGTGGGCTACTGTAGCAAGGCGGCCAAAGTGCATTCCCACAGTAGAGCACCATATCAGGATTCTTCCTGGGGAAGCTGAAGGAAGAGGTGCTCCTGCACGTGCTATGAGCCAGCTACCCAGGCAGATGACAGGGCAGTGGGGAGAGGGGGTCCGTGCAAAGCATTCCTGCGTGAATAAAGAAAGGGGATTTATAAACTGCTGAAGTGTCTATCACATGAATTTTGTTTCCTTTTTAGTTCTAATCAAGATTTTTATGGCAAAGGCAGCAAGAACATTGCTTGCTGCTCATGACGCTGTATTTCTGCTATACAGAACGAACCCTCAACACACGGCAGGTACAGTAATGCACATCTGACTGCAGATCAGACAAGAGCATCTCACACACACATATATTTTAAGACAGTCGAATCCTATATTTTTCATTATGCTTGTGTTCACACTTACACTGTCAGTTCAAATTTCCAGCCTTACAGCTGACCTCTGATTGCTGTATTTTTTTCTTGTCAATGTCAAATGAGTAACTGCAACCAGAACCCCAATCCAGTAAAAACATACAAGTTGTTTCCACTGTATTAGTAGCCTTGAGAAGATGACTAGTCCTCCTACCTGTATGCAAAGGGACATAAAAGTAGCACGGTACAATACAAATGAATTGACCCCACTGTGGTTATATTTCATGGATTTCAGGTCTCTCTGGTTCAAACCTAATTTTCTCACAAGAATTAAAGTATCTTAAAGAGTGCCATAGATAGTTATATTCAATGGGAATACCCTTAGAGATCACTGTATCTGTTTGGCTGAGTGCTCTCACTAGAGTGTAGAGCTTAACATGCTCCCATACTTATTAATGAGTGATACATTAATAGATTTACCATATAATGACAGATAAAGTAAGAGAGGAAAACTGTTACTAAGAAACACGTGATAGTGAGTCTTAAAATACTCTGGGATAGGTTTGAACTACTTGCTGGCTAGGAAACTGCTGAATCATACCCTGCGGCTCATACCGAAAATAGTGTTTCATCTGGCAAAGCACGTACAAGCTATTCGTGTTCCCTGTTGTTGAAAGCCTGCTGAATAGCTGCTGATGAGAAAGGATGAAGAAGCACTCTCCTAACTTTTCTGCCTCCTTGAGAGAAAGGCAATAGCAAGTTTGTTTTTTCCTACAGTAGCTCTCCATTTCACAACATTAGCTTTTAACAGAACAAGAATGTCCCCAAAACATTTTTCAAAGCATTATGTGATCTTTCTGAGTTTGAGACACCCTGGAAGAAACTTTACTTGCCTTTTTACACGTACAACATTGATGGGTAGCAGACATCACTCATCTCTCAGTTGTAATCCTTCTCTGGTGAGACTGTGATGTTCTCAGTACACAGTCTGTAAGTTATTTCTTAGACCTAAGGAGAGAAAAGAGCCTTTCTTGATCATTTAAAGAAGATGGCATTAATATGAGGAAAGTTGTTCTCCCTGAGGTCTCAGAAAAGGTGACTGCTTAATGCCCTTAACAAGGAGGGAGGGGTTTTAAAAAGTTGAGTTCAAAAGCTCCAGCTGGAGTTAATTACATTCTCTAATAGGCTTTGTAATGACTGTGTTTCCTGGTCTTTGGCATCCCATAGGCAGAAGGAGAGACAAGAGTTGCCCTCTGAGTTTCTCTGGGTAACTCGTTACCTCCTCCCTTATTCCTTCTGCCCCAGTATGATGGAGACCTGGACTGAAGTCCTGGGTTTATCAGCAGAAAGGGTGCAGCACAGGCTGCTGCTATGAACTTGGCAAAGTCCATCCAAGGTGGCTAGGCACCCCTCTTCCAGCAGCACAAGCTTCATCCTCTTTCTGGGCCCTGTTCTGGTGCGCAGGGCCCTCTTTGGCCTCGATGCAGCATGGCTACTGCTGGCCTCACCCTGGGAGCCTTAGCCCGGCTGGAAGGACAGGTCATGTAGAGCAGCCCCTTCAGCAGAGCTGCCAGGGGACAAGCACTGAGAAATTGTAGAGAGAAGCCTAAGAAGGGAAGAAATATAATGGCAGTTTGCTCAGTTTGGGAGTGTTACTTCCCACCCCTCCGGTTGACTTGACCTCTCTGCAGTAGCTGACTGCCGTCCGTGTAATATCTGACCATTTAAAACACATTGGTGTTTTTTAAAAGACCAGAAAGTATACTACCCTTTAACCATCTGCCCTGTAACATTTGTACAAGAGTCTGGGTATCACATAATGAAACGTTCTCATGCACTTTTTATTATGGGACGGGCAAGAAAAATGTCTGCGGCAACACAGCTACTTGAAGTTGCAGCTCTTGCATTTTGTCTGTAACTTACATATCATCATGTAATTTTTCTTGCAAATAAAATCCATCTTTGAAAAGCAAAATAATCTGTAGGCAGGAAGTGTGGGCAGCCCGGCTCTCCAGTCTCCGTGGAGGGCAGTTTACTCAGAAAGCAGAGGATGGTATTTCCAGAGTTTCCTTTACAGACCTTTAAATTGCGGTAGGTTGGACACATGAGGTCTGTTGAAGAGATGTGCTGAATTAATTTGTTGCTTTAGCAAAGCTGCCTGGCACAGGCCCTATGCTGTATCCACACTGCTTAGGGGGTTATAGGTACTTTGTGGTATATATTTCTGCTATACAGAATGAACCCTCAACACATGATAATTACAGTTACCTTTGTGCTATGTTTTTCTCACAAGTTCATGAGTAATTCACTGAACTCTTCAGCACACCTGTAATTAGGTAATCCCTCTTGGTCTCTACCTGATAAGTTACCCTTTTTCCTGAAATACGTTTTGTTTCTTGGTCCTACTTTTTTAGATTTCAACAGCAAATGACTGAGACGGTCAGAGTCCAGAAATGGCAGTCCCCTGCTTTCATCAAGCCCGAGACACAAATGACCTGTATTAATTAAGCTTCAGTCAGTGTCATTAGGATGGCACAGAACCGTCTCGCTCCAGATGACTGCAGAGGCAGGAGTAAGACCTAGAGGTGGTTTACTGTAGTCTGACAAGCAATGCTTCAGGGGAAGGGAGCAGGGAGAGATGCAAACATCCGCTGAATGAATTAAAGGTCTGAAGGGTGCAGGGATTTAAATAATGACTAGAAGAGAGGTAATCATGTGAAAGCAATGAATCTCATTCTGTCATATCTGTGTGTCCTCTGTCACACGCTCCTGGTGGGCTGCTGTACTTCCCACTTCCGTAACGTTTTATACACTTCTATCATCCCAGTCTGAGCTCCCCAATACGCTCTTTTACAGGCACTGGACAAACCTGCATTTACAGAAAGTGCTTTCTTCCATGCCTGTCTTGCTATCAGCCATACTTTGCTGCTCTGTGAAACCCAGTCAGAACTGTCTTTTGCATTTCTAACCAATGTTTGTACTTAAGGCTTCCAGAATTGGTTTACTTTCCCCATCCTATTGTTTCATGATCGTAGCCAAACTTCTGGTATAATTTATTTGGCATGATGTAAGATAAGAATTGCTGACACATCCTCAAGCGCATCTATTAATGCCTTGTATCACTTCCTCAGGATGGTCTTACGAAACCAGGTTTTCCCTTTTTTTTCAACAGTGTTAACTGTAGATGTAAGCAAAGTTAGCTAAATGAAAATGCATTGTATGAATTGCAGTCAATATTACTGAGGTGAGCTATTCCTACCTATTTGATTGCTTAAATTTTTACTCAGTAACAGTTTTGACAGGCAGCAATATAAAACGACTAAATTGTTTTTAATGTATCTAATAAGGAGCAGGATAACATACTGATAGCCTTTTATTTTGAGGTGTTAAAAAGAAAAATCAGGACTGCCATTTTTTGTTAATGATTCTGTCTTTTAATGAAGAGAATTAGAAGACCTAAATGGTCATAGAGAAATCAGTCTCTGAATACGTATGTTTATTACTTTGGTGCAACATTTGCTTGTTGTCCTTTCCAAAGGAATTTATAATAGCAGTGCATGGAGGTCTGCACAGAATGACCTCAAGTAATGCTTAAGTATGATCCCCAGTAACGCTGCACGCATTCAGTAAACTACAAAAGTGAAAGTTGCTGCTGCCTTGGTCATCTTGTTCGGCACTAGGCTACAAGTAAGGCTTGCACTGAAGCTTAGTCCATGAAAACCACTGATAACCCTGCTGAAGTGCCACCGACTGGGTAGCTCCTCTAGATCCCTCTTTTCTGGGGTCAAATTTGTCAATGAATACAAAATTATCTTCAGCAAATAGATGATGCATGGGAAATGTACAGACCCAGAAATCAGCACCTATGCTGGACACACAGGTGCAACTTCCATGGCTTGGAGCTCTGTGGATGTGACAGTACGTGGCTACAGTTGAAGAGAACGCTGATCAGTGCTTCAATTCCTTTACCACATTTAAGAGGACTTAGAGTTGCCAGAAAGCGCAGGGTTTATTAATATGATTTTCTAGCACTTCTCTTTCCATGGTTTGGTACTCATCTAGCCTATGTCCTCTGTGGCCGAGTGGGGAATGCCAACTAGACAGCAGATGCAACATGGGAAAGAAGTACGAAATCAGTCTGAAGTTACAGCTTTCTGCTCAACATCCAGCTATTAGCCTTGGTCTCTTCTGTTTGCTCTGTTCCATTTAGATAAGACAACATTTAGATTTTACCACAGCTAAGCAGATAAAATGAAACTGTGCGTTCCTCTATAGCCCTGAACTTGACCTGGTAACCTATGCTAATAACCCAAGTAAGTCAAGTTACCATTTTGTTACTGAAAATCTAGTATCACTTAGCAAAGCAGAACTGCATATTAATTCCTTATTTGTGGAGGGAGGACATATCTAAGCATTCATCTCAAGAAAAAAAATCTCTGCTATTGTCTAATCAGGCTGCTTTTGCTGTGAAACCAAAGATTAGACATCCTCAGGTCTGGTTCCTCTATTACTGAATTCCTCTTTTCAGAAAATCTATTCCTCCTTGTGTTCACATAGTCACAAAAAAATAAAGAACTAGAGGAAACAAACAGTGGGAGACAGTTTCTTTTCCCTTTTTGGGCTAAGTATGAGCCTAATGACACATTCGGGGGAAGGAATTAAAGGTAATGAGACATATCTTTTGTAGATATTGTGGATTTTGCACTGAGGCTAGTGGTATCTGCCAGCTTCAGGCACTAATTAAAGCAAGCGAGATCATCAAATCATAGAATTGTCTAGGTTGGAAGGGACCTTTAAGATCATCGAGTCCAACCAGCAACCTAACACTGCCAAAACCACCACTAAACCATGCCCCTAAGCACCACATCTACCCTTCTTTTAAATACCTCCAGTGATGGTGACTCAACCACTTCCCAGGGCAGCCTGTGACAATGTTTGATAACCCTTTCGGTGAAGAACTTTTTCCTAATGTCCATCCTAAACCTCTCCTGGTGCAACCTGAGGCCATTTCCTCTTGCCCTATCACTTGTTACTTGGGAGAAGAGACTGATCCCCATCTCACTACCACCTCCATTCAGGTAGCTGTAGAGAGCAATAAGGTCTCCCCTGAGCCTCCTTTTCTCCAGGCTAAACAACCCCAGTTCCCTCAGCTTCTCCTCATAAGACTTGTGCTCTAGACCCTTCACCAGCTTCATTGCCCTTCTCTGGACACGCTCCAGCATCTCAATGTCTGTCTTGTAGTGAGGGGCCCAAAACTGAACACAGTATTCAAGGTGCGGCCTCACCAGTGCCGAGTACAGGGGGACAGATAGTAGAAAACAAAAGAGCCAAAGCATGACTCTACTACTTTGACAATTGAAAATCCCTGGAAAGGCTATCCTGGCATAGTAAAGGTAGTAAAAAGGCTGTAAAGTTAAAGGTCCTTGAAGTGTGCGTGACAAAAATGGGTGCTGCTTTATAATAAGACATATAATAAGAGAAACAGTCTGTCTTCAAAATAAGTAAATAAAGGCTTCCTGACACATATTAAATTTCTTGGTATTTCAGATGGGGAAGAAACTTTTCAAAAGACATTCAGGTGACTTTCTTGTACAAAACTTTTGTCCCAGAAGAAACATTTATTTATTTATTTATTTTACGTTTCTTCCATGGGCATATACTACTCCTACTGCTATTTCGTGTGTTTCTCTCCAGGCACGGTTGTATTCCAACCGCCCCACCACGTGCAGGGGTTGTGGGAGAGTTTGTTCCTGATGCCATCCACTCAGTCCACTGATACCTTCAGATTACGCTACCGAACTTTGCAGGGGGTTTCTGCAAAGCAGCTCTGTCTGTGTTCAGACATCCACCAGGGAAGCTCTGCAGCTCAGATGGGCTGTTTAGTGTTTCTTTGGTCCCCGGCTGTGTCACAGTTTGCTCCTTTCGGGCATGGCTGAACAGTGCCAAGGTCAGTACAGGATGACAGGGAATAGTGTATTGCAGCCAAGCGGAAAAAAAACCAAAACCCAAACTCCTGAAGTTTTGAGAAAGTAATTTTTATTATTCTGAAACTTTTGTCAAAACTGTCCCAAAGAATGGATTCTTTATCTTGTTTTGTTATCTTTAGAAGATAGAAGTACTGCAGCACACTTCATACTGTAAACAGTAACTTTGACTGGCCTTACTCCAGTAGCAGCTGAACAAATATTTCTAGCGTGGACAACTCCTCCTCCCTCTTTCTCAGCTGGACAGACCACATATTTTTATAACTCCCTGTCAGTTCTTATGTCTAACACAGCCAGCCAGGGGAAGGAAGCTCCCAGAAATAAAGGGCTTTAAACATTGTATTCACCTTTTCAGCAGTCTCAGAGCCACACAGTCCAAATTCTCCAAGTTAAGCTCTGCGGCCCTTAAGTAAGTCAGCAGGCTACAGACAGCTAAAAGAGCCCAAAGCAGCAGACTGTATAGGATGTGTATACATACAATGCAGGCAGGCTCTGCACAGGAATACTACACACGAGCATTTTGGAAAACAGTTTTGGAAAGTCTGCTTAACAAAAACAGGAGTATTTGTACTGCTGTACCAAAATAACTTGAGGGAAAATCTAATATTGCTAACTATTGCACTAAATAATTCAGAAGACCTTGTTTAGAATCATAGAATGGTTTAGGTCAGAAGGGACCTTAAAGATCATCTAGTTTCAACCCCACTGCCATGGGCAGGGACACTTCCCACCAGACCAGGTTGCTCAAAGCCCCATCCAGCCTGGCCTTGAACACCTCCAGGGATGGGGCCTCAACAACTTCTCTGGGCACCTGTTCCACTGCCTTACCACCCTTAAAGTGAAAAATTTGTTCCTAATATTTAATCTAAACCTACACTCTTCCAGTTTGAAGCCATTCCCGCTCTTCCTATCGCTACACATGCTTGTAAAAAGTCCTTCCCCAGCTCTCCTCAAGGCCCCCTTTAGGTACTGGAAGGCCACAGTAAGGTCTGGTTAAATAAGATTCTCTGCTGAAATTATATGAACGTTAATCGAGAAGCATCAGTCTGAGCCCTTTAGTTCAAGATAAAATAATCTGAAATGGTTCAAGCTATATTGAAAATGTTAATGTGAGGAATGCGTGTTTTCTTCACTTCAGGTGTCCAACTTAAAAAGGATCCTTAGAGAAAAGGTGCTGAAGCTGCTTTACTTGTACTTTCTAAGCATAAAGAGGATTTGCACACTAACCATTTTGTTCTTTCAACCATGTATTTCAGCTTTCTGTCTTCAGCAGTGCCCTTTTGAAGATGTGCTGTATCATTGCTCTATGAAATCTGACTGTGGTAATAGTGGAGTTTTGACAGTACTCAGGAAAAAAAGCTTTCATTCTTATAAAAGATGCCTGAACACGTTAATAATCCTGCAGAACAGCTTGTAATAGTGAATTCAGAGACTGCTTACAAACTGGAAGCAGACATTAAGACACTAAATGAAGAGAAAAGATGTATTTACTGACGGACAAGCTGTCCATTTGACAGATCTCCAGAGGGCAATTAACTGGTGGTTAGCTGCTGTGAAAAGTCAGTGTGAAATAGTCTATTCTCTCAGCAGCAGTTCTAGAGGAAATACTGAACTGGAAGAACTGCAGAAATACATTACATGCAACTGGAGAAAAACAGAGCTGGAAAAACGGTACCTGCCCTTGAAGATATTCAGGATTAGAAACTACACAACTTCCAGGGTTTCAAGCATGCTGTAATCTGACTTTGTTAATGCTTGTCTTTTCAAGGAAGATTACACATTTTTCCCATCCCCTTTTACATAGTCAGGCATTGTTAGCACATCACCTCTCACTCTCTAAATGACTTCTTCCACTCTCCTTTCCTAGAGCTCTGATTACAACTGCTGCACTCTCCTGGTTTCTCTCCAGTTAGCACTGCTGTTCAAGGCAGACATGAAGGAAAAGTGGGGTGCAGTACTCTTTTTTTCTCGATTGCAAAGAGAACAGCAATTCATGAATCATACAAGCTACAGACTTCTTTCCATTTATTTTTTTTATGTTCTGTAGTTGACTTATGTTTGCCCTTTGCTGTGCTATAACCTTGCATTTTTCTACGCAAAGAGATAGGTGTTCCCTATCAAGTATTTGAGCAGTCAGCCAGTCCCACCGAAATGTAGTGCCTTGCACTTCTCCACATTGGATTTCATCTTATATTTTTCTGGACCACTTTATCAGTTTGTTAAGATGTGCTTTGGCAATAGACATGCAGCCATATCACACATCACATTACAGGCACATCACATTTTTACTCATGTTTTGTAAGGACACAGGACTTGTGCAATCACACTGCTCTCTGTCACCTCCATCACTTCCTGACAAACAGCTTTTGAACCACTTGGTTAATTCCATCTCAATGTGATGAAAGAGAAAGGTCTCCAAGACTAACAGTTTTGTGAGAATCAACAGCTGGGTAGTGAAGTCTGAAATGTTTCCCTTCTCCAAGGGAAAAGCCTTTGGCATGAGCACAAGCCTCATGTGCTGTCTGACCTGTTGACCAGCCCATCGGTCCCTGAGCACTCACGGGCCCATCGCACACGCATCACTGCTGAGGATCAGACAGAGCATGTGCTCTACTTTGCTCTGCTGATAAAATAGGGGAGGAGGGAGCACTGCGAGGAGACCTCGTGGAAAAGCAAGAATTACACAAGACAGGGGTAGGAGCTACAGTTATTGCAGCTGTGGGTGTGCAGGGACCGAGGACACCTAAAGAGAGAAAACCATGCTTCGTTAGTTCTGCTGCTCAAGGAAGAACTTATTTTCAGACTCTGGTATGGTGTTACTGGGGCACAGACAGCCTCTGTATTGTCTTTTCCCTGACCGAAGTGGACAATGGCTTACCATGAACAAAGTGGGTGTGTTTTCTGAGCCAGTCTGTACAGCTTGAACAAGTGTTTTGCCGTTTTGTTTTTGGTTGTTTTTTTGTATTAATGAGTTATGCTTAGATTCTAACAACAGCATCCACTGTATGTTCTCTTTCCCTTATCTGCCAAAGGAGAATCAGATTTTCTAAATGGAAGTCAAGTAACTTCCCGTGCATTTACAAAGGATTAAGAACTTTTAATTCTACATGTGTGAAAACAGATTGCTCCACCACTCTATACCGAGAATAAGAGTGGAAAGCACATGGTTGCATGCTTCCCTTGTGACCAAATGCAATAAAGTTTAACTAGAAAGAAATATTGACCCGCACAAGAACAAGCTGGAGTATTTGAAAAAGCATTATTGAACAGCTTGCACTTTGTCCATGCACTTTGCAAGCCTTTAAGCAAACATCCTTGTTCAGTTTTTTCTGCCCTTCAGAGTTGCAAAACACAGTCTGCCTTATTTAAAGCAGAAGCTAGAGGCATAGTCTTAGGCCAGGAATAAAATACTTTTAATCCTACAGCGATTATTACACCATGCAGTTAACAGCACGCACAAGCAGGAAAAAGAATGCGTGAGTACAGAGGGCAAGCTAATAAGGACTATTACTCCAATAGTTACTACTAGCTTCTCTAGTACTAAATACTTTAGAAAGACATGAATGCAGAGTACAGCACAATATATTCCTGGAAGACCTGAAAATAGGTCAGTCTTGAGGCTGATAAAGCATTGTCAGCTCCACAGCAACAGATGTAGAAAAGCTAGATCTATTAGTTGCACTCTTCTCTAGCAGAAACGATCTCTACTCTGAAATACTTTATGTTTGCCTGCAATCTTGTATCGTTTCAAAGTTATGAAGAGCCAGTGACTTGGCATTGACTCAGTAACATCTGCTAGTTTTTAACACTCAAAAGCAGCAGAAATTATTATTTTAAATTAGTCTGGAATTGCCTCTTCATTTCTATTACAGAACACTTGGTTTCTTTCTAACACTCTACTTGCACATTGTGATCCTTTGTAGATTAAGAGTTTAAATATATGCTTTGCAAAACTACTTGTGTAGGACGCTGTGAAAGAAGTCTCTATCCAGCAGGAAAGGAGTGTAACATTATGAATGAAAAGATGGGATCTTTGACAGTGATCACTGAGGGAACACTCAGCCATCTTATGAAGGAAATAAGCTTGCTCTGCTGACCTGGGACATATACACCACGTAACTTTGTAGAGGCAAAACCAGCGGTAACCGTAGTATTTTAAAACTACTAGATCTGAACCTACTTACTCCTTTGGAATTTCTACGAGACAGTCTTCTTGTTAAAGAAACAGAAAACAGTTTCAATTGAAGGGACGAAATTCACTTTACCCTTTTTTCTTTTAACAAGATTCAGTTTTCAATACCCATATCACCAATGCTCAGTTTATGAAATTTAAGAAAACCCTTTTGAAAATAAAGCAATGTTCCAGAGCCAAATAATAAAATATGTAATATGCAATATACCTTGCCTTCCACAGGCCCGGTTGATACCTTAACTACCTAGTAAGCAAAGTAACACAACAAGCAAGTAAACTGAGTGGTAGTTATCTTCAGTCATTCTGCTTTTGGTTGCTGAGCACAGAATGCCACAGGGTCTTAGAATTTTTCAAAACACGTACACCCAAGTAAAGGAAAACAGTGAAACCATCAAATGGTAAATTGTGAAGGTTCTCTTCAGCCAAGAAGTGTTCTTCATCTGTTAAGTATACTACACAATACCATTCGTAATTATTTTTCTTTGTGTCTACAGGGGTGGATCAGTGTAACTACACTTTCAAGTCAGTATCGTAACACTTTTTTTAGCTTCTAAGTGGCAGCGAAGGAGGTAAACATTCCTAAAATGAAAAGTGGTAGTCTGACTGTAACACTGACATTTTGGTAGCTCATATTAAAGAGGCACATCACTTACCCTAATGCTACCAACTCTGATACACACAACACCACCTGTAGTTTTAACCCAACACATTCCAATTCCCACATGGGAATGACTAATTATTACCAATGATTCTTCTAATTCCCATAGGGGAATAATTTGGCAACAATGTAGCTGGGGACAATCCATAAGGGTATTTTTCTAGGAAAACCTCTAGTTCAGAGAAGAATCAGTTCAGGGAAATCCTAGTGAATGAGTACAGCATCCTTCCAAAGATCAATTAATCACACAAGTACATGTAATAAGAAGCAGTCCTGTATAAAATACTCAATTGAGTATTTTCAAGACTAAAACCAGAATATTGGAAGTATCATGTTTACTTGTGACCACTCTTATACCTAGTGTTCTCACCTACAGGTTGCTGCTACAGGCAGCCATAATTTCAATATGGTAAAAACATGACTACGAAGGCAAAAATAATTTGCTTTCTGTTGCTCAGCAAGCCAATACACAGAACTGCTGTATCACCAATTCTGGTCCTGGGCTGAGGCAAACCCACAACTCCACCCTCAGCTATTGTGCCTTAAGTTACCACTGTGGATGGTAAAAAAAAAAAAAAAAAAATCAGTTCACTAAAGACAGAGTTATATAGCATCATCAAAAGCTTTTTACTACACTTGTCATTTGCTTCCTCCTCAATGCTATTTGTTTGTGCTTCATGGCTGTTTCCATTCCATCACTATGGAAAACCTTTATCTACAGGATCCATGCTACATATAGCATACCAAAATGCCTACTAAATGAATAATACAGGACAAATAAATTTTTATGCAAATTTATTCATTAGCTTTAATAGTAATACATAAATCAATACTATGTCCAGCATAAGGTTGTATAATAAAATACGCTATTCTGGTAAGATTGATTTCTAGTGCGTACATTCTAAGGGCAGTTTTCATCCAAATTGGACACATTTAAAAAAATAAATAAATACAAGGCCAAAAATGCTTACTTAATGAAAGTCCTGCTACATAAGACTTCAGGCTCCACATTGCTTCAAAGCACTAATCAGTACAGGTGTCTGCGTACATCTTCAACTTACACAAATAGGTTGTGCTCAAGCAGCATACATTTTGACATCCGACTCAGACCGATACATACAAGATTTCCAATTCAGACATCTTTAATCTTCTTAAAGCTAGCATCCACCTTTTTCTCTTTTAGGATTGTCTTGCCTTCCAGCTCTGTATCCGCATGTGTCAATCCTAGCAACATTATGTGTACAAAATACAAAGGTCCAGTCCCCTCCCAATACTACTTTTTTGGCTTGAGATCCAGACCGCACTATCTAGTGGAACGACTTATGAAACAAATTGCTACTCAACTCAAAAATGACTACATCGCTCTTGGGGGGCGGAGGGAGGGGAGTGGGCAGGGAGGAGACTTTGAGAACAGATGAGAACATGGTATGCTCCCAGCTCTATTTGTTATGGTTTTGGAGCTCTCTAGACTTCCGGAATACATCCTCTCTGGGACGTCTGGTGCTTAGGGCTACAGCATTAAGCTTTAGGCACGCTGGGTTCTGTAGGCTATAGACAGCCCACAAGACACACAGCATTTTCAGGTTTACTTCCCTGATGGCCAGCGAGTCCAGTGTATACAGTGGCATTCAGATGTTCAAAGTGCAGTACAGAGGAATTCACTGACATTTGGGCTACTTTTATATATTCAGCAATATTAAAATCTGGTCCCAATTTAGATTAGATACACATAAGAAAACATATTTGGCAAAATAGAGGTATTTTATTTACTAGTGTACTTATCACATACTGTATAGGTTATCTTTCAGGCATATTTATTCTACAAATCTAGATAAGCTTGGTTTTTGTGTCTTCTGACTTTTAAATTCTGCTGATGGCAAAATTCCCTTTTCCTTAAGAAGTTACAATCAGGATTGAGTCACAAATTTGAAAACTACTCTAACATTTTACTTTATTATATCAAAACAAAACCCAACAGCTTGGTCAAAATACAAACACTTATAAACCTAGTGAAAACATCCCTGAGAAACTTTCAGTAACATAGCAATAATGATTAGTTTTGGTCCATTAGAGGAGAAAACTTGTTACATCCAGCTATTGAATATTGAAGGCTACAAGTACATTGTATTCCCATTCATTGACTTTTACTCCTCTTACAAAATATTGTATCCGAGACAAAAGCCACTAGAGGATATTTACATTCTATTTCATTTGATATATAATGTAATCGTTACAATTTTTAAGATGAATGGCCTCGTTTCAGCCCTGGTGTAACATGTTTAATGTCAATGGAGTTCACACACTTACATTCCGGGGCTGAAGTCTGGCAACACAGATGACTGTGGAAGGACAGTACCTAAAATAAAAAACACCCTTAAAAGTTACAGAGGATACTTTTCACAAGTTGCTGATGTAAGTTTTTGCATACTATTTTTCCAAACAAACATTTTACAAATATTTCAGTTTAGAAATCATACCATCATGCCATAGGAAAACTCAGAACACCACCAGGTTCAACTCTACTGAGAAAGCAAAGTGCATAGAGTAGCTTCCACAAAAGTGCACATACAGATAATGACTATGGAAGTACTGTTAGTACACATGCAGGGCAAAAAAAAAAAAAAAAAAAAAAAACCACAAAAAAGAAAAAACTTCTTGCAAATCAGAGGGATATGATTCTCCACTGCTCTGAAGTTGCTTTAGAGGGCCACACAGTCCAACATCTCATTGTTTTAGCGCTACTTTAAAACAAACTAAGTAAAAATTCATATAAATGTAAAACAGATAAATGCAGGTAATCCACTTTGCTTCTTTTGCCTGGAATACTAATGATTTTCTAATACATCAGGCTTTAATAGGGTTTCTGAAAACAACAGCATTCAAAAATAAACTTAAGCTGCTTGTACTCTGAGGCAAAAACTAAGTTAGCCTTAGACTTTATCTTTCTGTACCAGTACTCCTGACCTTAGCACTTTCTGCTACATAAAACCTGAGCAGACCTGTCATTTGCAATTAAAAGAAGCCATGCTTTACAATGTTACATCAATAGCTGCTGCTAAATGAGGCTATGTTTTACTTTATCAAGTGCAACAAAAGTGTAATACAAGATATTGTACCTAGCACTTGCCTAATTTGTAAGGAAACATGCAAAAAAACCCTACAAAGGTGTTTCTGTAAAGTTAAACCACAACAGATAAAATACTAAAAAGGTATTTGGGGAAAGCATCACAACTTAAGAGTCCACTTCAGGAATCCAAGATTAATGTTTGTATCAATTTGATAAAACAGGGGAGTAGAAGTGTTCATGGTAAGGGGAAAAACACCACCAAAAAAAAAATCAAATACTGTATATCAAGTTATTCTGAAGCAACTAAAAAAAACCACCCTCTTGTTTTGCTCAGTGAACACCATTGTTCAGGATTCACGAACAAATTGAGTATGTATAACCATAAAGCTGTATCACACTGTGGGGGTCAGCAACAGAAATTCAACATTCAACAAATACTAGACATATAACTTGTGGGCATCCTTTGAAACACCAGCTGTCAAGATCCACCTAGGCTGCCCCCTACCAAACATGAAACATTTTTACAGGGTCACTGTAAGATGAGTTTTGGCTCTCTTGGGACAGCTTCCTCGAACAGCTAAGTCACGCATTCAACTCTAGAGAAACACCTTAGACAGGGTCACAAAAGGCAGCATATGTGTCTAACCATGATATTTGTGTAGCAAGTTAGTAAGAGAAGTGGATCCTTTCAGACAGTAGATGTATTACCAGGTGGTGAACTGTCAGAGACTGTTTTGGGATCAGGAGTGCAACAAACAAAAAGTTGTTTTCCCAAGCTTTTTTGGGCAAATCTGAAGTACATTACGTGGCCCATTGCAACAAAAGACACAGAAATAAGCACCAATAAGCCAAAAGCTTCAGGATTTGGGGCCAAGATGACCATGATGAAGTGCAGTAAATCAAGAAGATAATTCATGGAGTTTTGGACACCGTTTATGATGCCTCTTTCAGATTCTACCACATTTTCTTGGAGCAACTGTGTGACAGTCAAATCAAAGGACCAAAGGCCTATGGAGAGAAAAAAAAACAAACAAACCAGTTATCCACACAACTGGGCTTAGTGCCACAATTCAATTCATACTTCCAAACACTCACTTCTGCCAAAAAAATACATGGAACAAGCTAGTGTCTTGTCAGACTAGAATGATTTCACACTGACAGTCAAGAACACTTTACCTTCCCTTTACTAGTATGTCCTGAAATAATACACACAACTTGACACATTAACTTGCCTGTCACATCTTGCTTCAACATGTATATCAAGTTAACACTGTTTAGCTTATCTGTTGCTTATTTAAATAGTTGTTTTACAGCTATTTACAGCATATTCATGCTAGCTACAATTGCTAAGTTGTGCCTAAGATGTTTGCAAAAAAAAAAAAAACCCACCACAAACGCATTTTAAACTATGCAGAATATGTAACTTACAACAGCCTCGGCTGACACTTGCTTCTATACTGCTTTGGTCAGTTCTTTGATTGTTTTAAAAGTTTATCTTGCAAACAAACTTAATACACATAAATCAAGTATTTCATTCCTCCACAGTTCAGCAGAAGATGCAGAAATTAAGAGTACAAAATTCTACAGGTGAGAGTTACTGTTCATTTCATTTCTGTATTTGACTGCCTCTTCTGTTGACAGATACTAACACTACACTAACCAGCAATTCCTCAAAAAAATTAAGCTGTCATCCAAATCGAAGTTCCCATTCTAAACTCCTCCACTGGTCACAAGTTTAAAGGTTCAACAAGTTATTTAATTAAAGGATTAATGTACTAAACTGCTAAGTCTGAAGGTTTTCATAGAAGACGTATTTAGTTTGAAGGTTTTCATAGCAGATGTATTTAGTTTTGTTTCCTATTAATGAACAGTTTTATTTGGTTGTGAAGATAGATCATTCCTTCACAGGTGAATGCAGGTGAGCATTCCAAAAAACAAGTTACATTCACTCCCAGTGTGGGAACTTTTCTCCTATTAGTGAAATAGGATATGCAAGAAGTTAGTACTGCAGTCTCTGCACTGGCAATACTATTGCAAGATCATTTCATTTTTACGTGAAGTGTGATGAATTAGCCTTAGAAATGCAATACAACACTTCAACTGTAGCCTACAATTCTAAACTCAAATTTGTATTTAGTTGACAGGCACTGTAATTTTTAGAATTAAAAGCAGTCAGTAGATCAGATTTTAATAGAGACGTAATACTTACCAACTCTAGCAGCAATGACTCCTGCAAACAGGAGACTAACAGAGATTAAAGGCACAGGCTCAGGACTCATCTCTGGGTCACTGTTAGCAGGAATAGTAGACCCGTTTAACAAGCTGGGCATTCCAGTTGCAAAAAACATTTCAGGCTTGTCTTCTGGAGATGCTATAGTAGGTAATGGTTCGCTTTCAAACAGCCTGGCACTGATGTCAGCAAATGGGGAAACAGTCAAATCCAGAGGACTTCCAGGCATGAATACAGAGATGGCACATAAGACCAGACAAGCCAATTGAGCAACTCCAGAAATAAGGCCCGTGCGGATCAGGCCACATTTGCGACGAAGCCAAGTGAAAGCTACCGTTCCCATGATTCCAGTGACTGCCGAGGCACCCATGAGGAGGCTTAGCACAGAGCCACTCAAACCCTGAGTGTATGCATAGCCTGTAGTAATACAGTCAAAGCCCAGGACAGTCATATACAGAAATGCAAGACCCATGCCTGCAAGAAACACTGGCTGGTTGTAGTACGCAACCCATCCATCACGGAACGTGATGAAAGGTTCGGCAATCCGAGCACTGCAGCCGACTTCCTTCTCCTGCTGGGGCTCAAAGCCAGTTACATCTTTCTCAACAATTAACTGCACTCCTTCAGCAGGTTTCGTGTCACTCTCTGTAAACAGAAATGTAACTGTTAGATACATTCCTGCCTGGAAAATGCAGTGTAAACTGCAAGACAGTTGTTTGCAGTTAGTAAAGTCACTGCTGCAGAATGCATCAGTTAAATTCTGCAATCAACCTTCCTCTGATTACTTCAGTGTTTTAAAGTGTCCTGAAATCCCACCTGTATAGTAAGATCAAGTAAAGTTTATCCCCATCAATTTAAACTCCTGCTTGTTTAATTAAACAGTGGTAGGAAAAAGCACAGCCTGCTTCTTTTCAATAGACTTGTCACTGAATGCTCCACTTCCATAGAGAAATTATTTGTTTAATGAATGCGAATGTTACTAGGCATTTTTACATAGCTTTGTATGTTCAAATGCACTAACCATAGAAAGCATGGAATACTTAAACATCTGTAAATAACTTACATCATGGTAGAAGAACTAAAGCAGAATGCTTGCTGAAGCCTACCAAAGCCAAGCTTTCCAAACCTGTCTTCAAAGAAATCTCATACCATGCTTTTCTACAATTCCATTTTCACTCCAATATAGGAGGAAGACACTTCCACTGGTCACAAACAAACAAACACCAGAAAACCCACACCAGTATTTAGATCAGCAGTGTGGAGAGAAGCTATACAAGTGTTTGGAGGCCTGAGCAGTGTTTTTACACTGTAAAGTTTGAAACAGACTCCATATGCAGCATGTGAGACAAGTGAAGTATTTCTGCAACTTTAAAAAATGGAAGTCTTCTACTAAAATCAGAACACTACAACAGCAAAAATTAAGAGATGTTTCCCACCTATTGACATTTGCTAAATGCTTCATTCTTCGGGACCATTCAAGAGCCAGTTCCAAAGCTATAGAGCCTTCTACACTGTTCACGCTGCTCCTCTATCCTAGGCTGCCATCAGCCTAGTCCAATAGCTTACTGGACAGGGTATTACCACAATGGATCTGCTGGCTCAGAAGAAGTTCTCTCTCTTCAGCACTTCTAATAGCAGCCTCCTATCTAAAGAACAGATTGCTAGCTAGCTTAAAAAAAAAAAAAAAGCCCAGACGGGAATTCTTTGTAATCTTTCTTTAAAAGAAAATCCCACAACATGTTGTAGCTGCGAGCCCACAGATTGAGCCTTCAGTAATGCTCACATATTGCTATCTTAAAATAGGAAAATGCTTAAGTTTTGTATTCCAGTGTCTGGAACAAACACTCTGCTTCTTAAACCATTTTAACTTCTGATATTAAGACCATCTAAAGTAACCTTAATTAATCTCAATTTTAAGGTCACTTATAGTCATAGCTAGCTACACTGCAAATCCCAGTTGTTCAACTTGGCCAAGGAAGCAGGGGAGAAGATCAAAGTAGATTTCTTTTCCTCCACCATGTCCTGCAGCACATGGAACTCGCTGAAACTTTCCCACGTATTCTAAAGCCTCCTGAAGGCCTGTTGGTACTATGTGTAAGTAGAGATGAGCTTGCAAGGAAAAAAGAAAAAAAAAAAAGAAAAAAGTTCTACACAGGCCATTTCGCATGTAGACACTACAAAGCAAAGAACTTTGTCAGTTTATTAGCTATGCTATAGATAGGTAAGAGCATTCCTTGTGATCAGCCCTAAATAATAGGACAGACTTACTCTAAAGGATGAATTAAGAAGAGATAATTCATTCTTTAGCTGCTTTTTATGGGATTCCTTAAATTGCTGCACAAAGTATTGTTACTTAAGAGTCTCTGGTACCTACATGCAAAACCTGAAACCTCCAAGCTATGAGCAGAAAGCTATATGGCCTCAAAGTAGTGTCTGTAGAAGGCAAAAGTCAACACTTCAGTTTAACTGATACAGCGAACATAATGTGAATTTGAGCAGTTAGTTTTGTGTTTTCAGTACCTTTCTTTACATTCAGCTGTTTCAGCTCTGATTCTTCAACTTTTGCAGACTTGAGAGCCAGAGAAGGGGTTTTCTGATAAACCTTCCAGAGCAGCAGATATTCCACACACATTGACATCAGGTTCCAGCCCGAAATGAATCCACAGCCAATCATCGGGGAGCCAAATGTCATTATCTGACCAACTGCCATTGGGGCCAAGATATTGGTCAACTGATCAATTCTTCTTATTGTGGCATTCATATCTGTCAGAAATGATTTGATGATATGAAGTAACTGCTGAACACTTACAGTGAATTACTCAGTAACATAATTGAGGATCGCACACGTATACACATCAAGCTAAAAAGTCTTGCTCCAACTGTAAGTGGTTCCAGCGGGAGCAGGAGTTAGACTAACCAGAAGCACCTTCAGAGCGTTTCAATGTTAACCTTTACTGCAAGCAAGGTGTTTGTAAGGCAAATCCTTACTCCTACCAGTTTTGCCTGCATGAGGTCTTCCAGGTTTAGCACACTGGGTTTACAGTGGAAGTATAATCCTGCAGGTAAAATTTGGTCATAAAATCAGATTACCCTACATCCTAGCGACATTATGGACTCCTAAGCCTCTCTCTGTAACATTCAAACCTAGCATACACAACTCCAGACATTAATAGGAGTCTCATATGGCAGAATTCTTTCCTGTACAATACTACAGGGAATTTCCTGTGTAATAATTTTAGCAACTACTATCTCCCAGTACTGGGCCATGTATTTCTTAATCTCCTCCATTCTCTTCTAGTAACCAGTGACCACAGTACCCACCGTGATAGCAGCGGACCTTTGAAATGGCTTTAAATTTCCTTATCGAGTCACATTGCCTAGAACTGCCATCAACCATTCTTCAGAGCTTACTGAGCAAAGTCCTCACTCCTTTCTGTTCCACACTTTGATGTTTGCGGTCAAAAGAAGCAGCCTATTCTTAGCACAAATGCATCTTCCACTTACTGGATGTCTCACCCTGCTCAAACTTACCCACTTTAGCATCATTATGCCCTCGGGGCTCCTGTAAGTTTCCAATTAATAGTGCCATTGTTCTACCTCTAAAAGTTGCTAGATGCTCAACGGATTTGCACATCAGGGCTTCAGGCTGGTTAGAAGTACATCTCAAACCCACTTTAGAGTCCTACTACGAAATTAGAGCTTTTGAAGTGCAACTGAAACTGTATACCAGTGTGAAGCTGCTTTTCTGAATCTGTAGAGAATTACTCCTTGCCATTCAAAGAAATGTTTAGATTGTTCTATTTAGAATTCAAAGTCAATTCGATGTTAACTATTTGACTGATGGTTAACTAAGATAAGTAAGTTAGATACTTGCATAATATTTGGCTTTAGAAATTCTAAGAACTGAGCTTTGTTTTTTGAGTTGAGGAAGGCTAATATTTCCACTCAGGAAAGATATAAAGTAAGAGTGAATAGAAAAATTAGTCAAGGACAATGAAGGGGAAGCCAAGGCAATTTTTTATTTCCCTATACCATTAGTTTATTTAACTAAGGCTTCTCTTTGAGGAAAGGTAACAGTACAGAGATGGACAACAGCATTTGCTGTGAAGTCAATGGTGGCATTTAATTTAAGTTAAGGAATTTCAACAGCCTCCAAGTTACATTATGACTAAACACACAACAACCCTATTCAACCTGGAAGAGATCCTTTAGATAGATCTGTTGAACTAAGGTGCTTAGTTCAGTGGGTGATTTGGTTTTAAATTAAGTTGCATGAGGAGTTGGAGTAACCTCTTGCCTGATTTTTCAGCACAGAATATAAGCGGTTGTACAATTTTGTCTGAGACTGTTAACCAGTACAGAGGCAGGACTGCCTCCCATGCAGCAGCTCTCTGCAGGTGTGGTCTGTACCTTATCTCATGTCTAGTAAGTAGTTCAGGGATTGGGGAGATTTGCTGAATAAGATCTGACACAAGAAGAAAGGTTAATGAGAACCATTAGAACCTTAAGGCTTTTATGGATAGATGATATTTTTCTGCTTGTGATTCACATGCATAAAGAAAGTTAACCTGTACTACTGCTCTACAAAAGGCATGACCTAGAAAGGCACGGCAAGGTCAAAATGAAAGAATACAGTGGCAAATTTGTTTACTAGGAAATGAAAGCAAGACGCTTTTAATGCATCTAATTAAGAACTAGTCTCTCCTGGATGAGATGGGGAAATACGATTCCTTCATTGGAGATAAACATCAAGAATAAATCTGCAATATGGGATTCAAATCCCTAAAAGGACTCTAGCATGCAAACTGAATTTTATGGGCAATTTAGGCAGCTTAATACAAAACTGGAGTCCAGAAGCTGAAATGCTGTCCAGGCCTGGCGGTTTCTAAACTCCACGAGTGTCAGACTTAAAACTTCAGTGAGCTGTGTCTTGGCAATGTTAAGCTGCTCTGTGCCTTGTTTACACTTCAGTATCAGTTCCCCTATCTGGGAAGGCTTAAATCCCCTTAATAGGGTGGATTCAGAGCCCTTATAGCCTGCCAAAGTTCATCACAAAAAAATGCTGCTTCCCACACCACCTGTTACAATCAGAGCAGCAGCATAGCCAAAGATCAATCACACATCCCTTGGTGTGAGTGGCCTTGCAGCTAGGAGTACTCCCTAGCAAAGGGGAGTCGGGTTCAGTGCGCTCTTGGGGAGGACCCTGATCAATCTTTCCATCCAAGTCATGTCACCGAGCTACAGTAGAATTTGAATGGCAACTCATTCTCTCTCCTAATAACGCCCCGCCACTGCACAAGAAAGGGGGAAAGAGACAGAAAAAAAATATTTACTAGGGGAAAAAAGATTAAGTCTGTAGTCTAATACCAAAGGTATCAGATGTCAAAGGAATACAGAGCTTTCAGTTTCAACTGAGGAAGTGTTTGTTCACAGCTCTGAGTTAGACATCTAATGCTAGAGAGGTGCAAGACTTCAGATCTAGCTGCATGCACAGCATTTCCTACTGGCAATTTCCTGATCCACCTACTTCAGTCTGTTCTGGACTTCATTCTCATGTATCTCTTTCTTTGATCCCTATGCGAGGAGCCCAGTTACGCAACAGTTTTCTGTTTCATTCCAGGGACCTAAAAATAAAGTATTGCAACACTTGGCTTTAAGTGCCTGGAAGTTAAATAGCTTTTCTATTAAACACTGGTTGTTTGATTTAAGAGTGTGGTGTATGTTTATTTGTTCAGCAAGAATAAAGTTTTCCTGACAAAGCTACAGCAGGACTAAAAGGAGGACAAAACAAGTTTAGGGATGCCTAACTGAACTGTAATCACAACAGTAATTTCTAATCTCAGTAAGCATAGTCCAGAAGAGGGAAGAGGAAAGTAAAGGCTAACCTTTTTAACTGCTGTTTTCTCATAATATCTGGAATTCAAAGATGTGCTGACCTCTAAGGATCCAGTCTAAAAATCAAGCTTGGAAACTAAGACATTTAAGGTATTAAAAAGGCAACACGTTTCACCTGCCAGTTTGCTTCTGTCTTCCCCTGCAACCACAACAATCCAGTCCCTCTGAATCGTGATCGCTGTGGCAGTGCTGGCCAAATTGGCAATATTTGCTATTGTGATAACCAGGATATAGCACACCGTCTAGAGAAATGGGGGGAAAAGTTACAAAGTGAGAAAAATTCATGAAGGGAGAACTCCACTCCTACCCTATACAACCAGAAAAGACACTTTTACATTTGAATCCATACATTTTAGTATTACTCTTCAGACAAAACAAGAGCAAGCCTACTTTAAAATTCCGGACAAAAAATAATCACCTCTGTTTACCCAACTTGATCAAAGTTTTGTTTGCCAGTTTCAGCTCACAGGAATGTCTAAACAGACTAGACAGAAACAAAAATTCATCTGCTCCTATGCTCCCCAAGTTTTCTTTGTAAGTTAATCCCTTGTTAACAAGTTCAAGCACTCACAAGAAGCCATCCATGGTACAAGGTCAAAAGCTGTGTCTTAAACAAGAAGACAATCATCAGGATAATACCACACAGGATGACAGATGCATTCTGGACAACCAAGGATGTCTGGGCCACTGTTTTAAATCAAAACAGAGAGCAACAGTTATGAACATAAGAATGAGCTAACTATAAGCTTAAACAGGTCATAATTAAGGAACACGCACAGACTCATTTAAATATTTTTATTTTCCTATATTCCCCCCATGTCTTACAGAAACAAATTAATGTATAATGTAACTCTGTAGCTCTTAACAATTCATAGCTCTTAACAGCTTACAGCCAAAGTATGTCTTCTCAATCAAAACCCAAGCTGTACCTGTTTATACGCTGACACTATTTTAAAAGTAGTAAAAACAAGACTTAGCTTGAGTCTCTAAAATTCATCTTCAGCATACCATGAAAACGATGCTATTTCATAAACTCTTGGAAAGTAAAAATGTGTATGAAGAACTTGATGCCATGTTACTTATAAAACATACTAGAGCATACACATAGTGCATATGCAGAGCATATTTACACTTAAGTGCAAGATGGCTGCATCCAGACACAAGACCACAAATAACATGAGTGTATGTTAGTATTAGACTGTAAAGACTTTGGTCTGCAGTCCTTAAAGTTATGTGCTTTCAACCTTTTGCATTTGTACATATCATACAGGTTTAGCCTGAGTAGTGGACATACCATGGCATAACATTGTTTTCCTGCTGTCTTTGACACTATCCTTTGTACAATCATTACCACTCTGAAACATCACCCTTCTTAAAAAAAAAAAATAAACTGAGCAAGCCCCTTGCTCATATTTGACTTGAGGAGTTAACTCTAACAGCTTTATCTTTTTACATTAATTTGATCCATCCTTAAGTAAATAACCTGCTCTAGGCATCTAACCTTTGAGCCTGGAGTTCTTGTCCACCCAGTCTCCAATAATGGCTCCCAGGAGAAGAACTGATCCCGCCACAACCAGTCCATAGACTGCAGTCAGGAGTAAGCTGTTTCCATAGAGTTCAACCAGGAATACAGACACAGCAAAATGCCACATACGATCTCCCTTTAAGAGTAACAGAGAGCACATGCACAACATTACTATTTGCACTTTGCAAGCACATGAGTTGACTATTTTACTAATTCCCTAACAAAAGGCTGCATTAAAATAAAGGTTGGTTACACATACAAGAGCAGTATGTGGGGGATTTTGTTTGTTTTTTGGGGTTTGGGGTTTTTTTTGCAGGGTTGGGGGGGGTGTTGGGTTTTTATTGATGACTACATCCTGTCACCATTGATTTTATCCCAGTATCACTAAGATCATCTGTCCTAATCAAGTGCAACATCACAACTTGTAATACCACATCAGATAACCCATATATTTTCTATTACAATATTACAGGACAAAATCTGTTACCTGACACATCCAAGAAGCCTCAGAAAGCTTACATAGATTCTCCAGCACAGTTCAAGTATCAGCAACAGATTTATTGATTACTGGTACTATTTAAATAACTTTTGGAAACAGCAGCTTGCTCTTGGATGATCAAAGCTTAAATGCTGCTTTAAAACACAAGAGCCAGCGAAGCCAAAGCAAGTCATAACGCAATTCAAGACAGACATAGGTAAATCAAGGAAAGTGTTGTCCTAAATGTTAATTGAAGTTTCTGAAGTCAATGGACTTAAGCTCTTAATAATGTTAAGCATCGGCATATTACTAGGGGGTAGAATGTCAGAGCTCATTTAACCTATTGCAAACTCCTTGCTAGTTCAACCTGTTAAGCCTATTGCTAGCTTAACCTAGTGCTTAAAATACAGAAGTTTTATGTCCTGATTCCACCTACTACAGGTAAAAAAAAGCCCAAAATGCTAAACATGTCCAAGTGAAGTAATTTTCATACTACTAAAACTATTTTTGCATTTGCTACCCAACAGACATGTGGCTTGCTAACAAACAAATGGAGGGGTTTTTTGTTGTCACATGATGGAAGTCACACATCACTATTTTTAAATATATAACAAGGAATGCAGTACAGAAAATGCTTTATGTAATCAATAACAAAGCAGATGAATAGAAATCATTCATACTATTCTAGGGCACACAGTTTGTTTAATAAGAGTCTCTAATATTAGTCTTGTATAAACCAAACATGAAACTGTTTTCTTCTGCCGCCTTATCTAAAATGCGCAATTGATATGTGATACAGCAAATCATACAAATTTCTAAGGACCGCAAATATTCTAAAGGGCTGAGGGAGGCGTAACATGAAAGCACTTTTAAAAAGCAAAGTCTGCCAAATCCAATATACCATATAACATGGCAAGCAAGAGATACATAAAAAGCATGCTATTTGGAGTGTCAAAATAACTGCAAGGTTTGATTAAAGTCTTCAGTGCAGTATAGACACACAAAAAGAGTTCACCTTTTAATGTTACTGAAGTTCTCTGAAGGAGGTTTCTTTGAAACATGTAAACATTCATATTTGTTTCCTTAACCATAAGCAGGAAAATAATTACATCCCAATCATGTGGGAAGAAGAATTTCACCTGTTCAAAGAAAAACTATGGGTATTTTGTATGTTTTCTAACTAAAACTAATGAAAACATACAAATATAAGCATGATGAGTTTAAATGTGCCCTCTCATATATAATAAACCAGTTTTCACTCTCTAGAGAGACCTCAACTCTTCTGTAAAATATGTTCCACTTTTATTCCATGGTTAGAAGTATACAGAAAGTATTCCAGCAACAGAAACACTGGGATACAATTTCCCAAGTCTAGCATTCACTTAAACTTAGTATGTCCTGAGGTACCTCCTTACAGAATTTCGCTTAAAATACATGCAGGTGGATTAACCAAGTTTTGATTAGCCTGGGTAACTGTTTCTTAAGCTAGAAAAATAAGCACAAAGTGCTTTCACATTAAAATTTGTCACAGAAGTTTTCTTCTTTATGCAGAAGTGTTTCAGCTACCAAATTCTGACAAGATAAAAAAGGATTTAAAAAAAAAAAATAAAAATGTGAAAGTCAGCAGCAGCCACTACCGTCAGAGTAAAAAACCCGGTCTCCCTTGAAACTCGCAGGAAGATTCCTTTGACTCCAGTGAGATCATGATTTTGCTGTACAAATCATTTAAGGAGCCTGTGAACTCTGTTCAACCTTATCCAACGCATCTACCCGGATTATTTAGATCAGGCCAATCCACACAGGTAATTTTGGGGGTAACTAAAGCTGTTCCAACCTGGAAGCATGAGTTTCTTTCAAGAATTAAAAACCATAAAGAGCAAGCAAAGATAAATTAATCTCACAGAAGAGCAATATTAGTGCATTACAGAGGTTTGAAGCAGGAATGTAATTTCAAGCTAAGATCTACCGAAATGTAAACAGTAAATACTGCCTTCAGAAATTGGCAAAGCCTTGATTATATGTACTTAATTCCACTTCAAAATGTCTCAAAATGTGTATATTTCAACTCTTAAATAAATGACTACAGCTGTTTAGCTTCGCCATCCTTTTAAAGATGGTTCTTACTCTTTTGTCATTGCAATTATCCTTATAATTATCTCAGACTGAACATATACAATCCCATCACAGAACTGAAGCCAACGAGTTCAGCAGTAGCCAAGCGACGACCTACTGACAGGCCTCCAGAGGTCTGAGCGGCACAGATAAGGCTGCGAAGTTGCAACTGACCTCCTGGCAAGCATTAGGCACGGCACCAAGGCGAACCCGGTTTCATTCTGTTCTTTCTTTAGAGCCGAGTGACAGACAGCAACGAATTAAAAACATAAAGGCAACAGCGTAAGGTCCGAGACTCCTGTTGAGCAGTGCAGTCCAGCCTATTAAGATAACTGAGCCCAAACACACATTCAAATGCTTTACTGAACAAGAGCCCAAGCCATAGTCTAGACTTTGTTCCAATCTGAACGTTTGCGGAGATGTGACACGTTCAATCATTTACAGCTTTTCTCTGTATTTGGGAATGGCTTAGTAACACAGAAACCAAATCAGAGCTCTCAATTACAGCAAAACCACATTTCTATCAGGCTGTATTGTGGACACAGGCATTTTAGAACAAAGATGATCTATTACTTTGAGCTCTGAAGATTAAGGTGCTTGTTTACTGTTCCTGTTAGCAAAAACATTCAGATTACAGGAACACTAAAGCTTAGGAGATACACAAGGTGCAGTCCTGCACCCAGTTCTGTCAAAATAAGCTGTATTTCTGTTGTTTCAGCAGGTTTGGTTGTGGGGTGGGTTTTTTTTTTTTTGAGTAAAGATTTTAAGCACAAAAGAAAACACGCTGGAATAAGGAGTATACTATTAATATTGCTAAACTGAGCTGACTAGACATCTTGCAGTTTGTTACAGTGTGCGGCATTATTTTCAAACTCTGCTTTGTCACCTTTACTTATGTACTCTGAGAACAGTCCCACCACTGAGCTTTGAAGCACATCAGAGAGGAGCAAAGCAGGGTTGGCCCAATTGCCAGTTAGGCACTTTGCAGGCATTACCGACAAAAACTGTTGCAGGTAACAACCCTGGCCTCTCAAAAGCAGAGAGCCAAAGAGAAACATCACCACCAAGCTCCTTCAATAATATTAATAATTGCTAAAATATTGCACTCGTTTAAAAAAGTGTTTGATCCCACTCCAAGCCTTCTTCCATTAACAGAAACATCAATATGACCTTTCAGGTTAGTGAAAGTAAGGAGCTGCCAGCGTCAGGCATGCAGTGTTGTAACTGTATATCAGCCATTTGTTCAATGCTATACAAAGCACACACTAAACCAGTCCAAATCCAGGACTAAAGACAAAACTGGGAATACCAGGAAGGAAACTTTCCACTTTTTGAATCAAGCCATTGGATGGTGACTTAATGTTGTATTATAACATATGCTTAATTTTATTATATGGAATAGAACCAGATTGTCTTTTTTATAGTGCATATTTTGATTTAATTTTTTTAGTATCTTTCAAGTGAGTAAAAATTGGTGAATTTCTTTAGTACACACAGAAAACACTTCGGAAGGCAAACATTCTGACAGAAAAAGAGACATCCCCTCACACTGAACAGGTTTGCTAGAGAGTGGCAGTGATGGGCCCATTGCAAACATTGACTCTTTCCCATTAGTTGGTGTAGTAAGTACACGAGTCCTTCAAATACCTGTTGCAATGGACCATCTTTCATTCTGCTATAGATTATGCTTCATTTCTGTCACTCAGAACTTACTCTATAAGGAGTCTCACTGGTTCCATAGTTACTTAAAACCACAAAAAGGTACAGAAGCAGGCTCTCAAGAAACCCAGCGCTGCACTACGCACTAATGAAAACTTGGATCTACTGCAACAGATCGTGTAAAGATTATGAAGACTTTTAGCAGCAGTTGGAACGAGACCTCTGTCTTTGCGGTGATGTGCTATTTTGCAAAGATTTTTTGGAAAGTACCAATAGCGTTCAGGTAAGTCACAGCCAGACTAATAAAGTCCTACTTCTCCCAGGCCAATATTTTACTTACCCAAGTGGACAGCGCGTGTCCGAGATACAGAAGAAACTTTGCAGATGTAAAATAGGCAACCACAGATCCTAAATGAGAAATAAGGAACAGATGCCAAAGGAGATTCGGGCACGCCCACCCCATTTCCGTACACACCGGCTACTAATCGTTGCCGTGGAGGAACCCAACATCGCT
>VZSZ01006636.1:377780-409089 GCA_013398815.1 Ibidorhyncha struthersii
CCCCGCCCCGGGGGCGGCCCCCGGGCCGGCCCCGCCAGCGCCCCGCACGGGAGGGAGCGGCGCCCCGCGGGGCCCGGCGGCTTCGTGGGGTACCTGCGGTCCGGTGCTGGTACCCCGAGCAACCACGGCACCCGCTTACAGATCGTCGGAGCGCGCCTTCGGTGTTGTGGTCCGTAAGCGTTCTCCGTGTGGTTTGGCTCTTTTTTGTTGCCCGTTTATATTATGACCTTTTAAAAAATGTGAAATTCGTGAATATTGAACTACATGAAGAAGCTGGGGTTGTGTGAGAAGCACCAGATATCACGAGACACCTGCAAATGACAGTGCTCCCAAGGCACAGCTTTCAAAACAACATCCAAAACAAGGTACCAAAATTTAAGCTCTTTAACCAAAATAACATTCTGCTCTAACGAAGATGGGGCAGAATTCACTCATTTCATGCTGGCTCAGGTTGTCGCCTTCAGATCAAGTATGCCACTTCCTACCGTAAATATTTTTTTCTGCCTATTTTGTGTGACCTATTTTTGGTACTGACCACCAGCAAAAACTGCATTTTCATGTAACTTAAACAATCCAAATGGCCGATAGGCTATTTTTTTCAGGATACTATGAAAATAATTAAGTATCTGTCCTTGTACCTCAGAAAACTTAATGATTGCTCTTGGTTGCCAGGGCTGAAATAATTCTTTCATTGTGTAATACTGCAGAGTTCCCTCCTATGTGTGTAAAATTGCTTCTGGTTTGGGCTTTTTTTTTTTTTTTTCCCGCCAAGTATATAGGCCATCCCAGAAGGAAATGCCTGACGTAACAGACCAATAATCTGTTCTGGTTTTGCCACTCCTGTGATCTTGTTCAAAGTATTTCTTGTATTAATTAGATGACTTTCTATGCATGAATCACGGTTTATCCTTTGCATAAAGGGAACTATACCTTGGGAAAAAGTAATACAGAAATAAAAATTCATATAAACATAGGAAGCCTAAAATTACTATTTTAATGGCATTGGTTATCCTAGGTGAGTTAAGTGATTCTTCTTATGGTATATTCCTTAGAAAATGCACAAAATCTTTTCTCAGATTGGCATCAAAAGTAGAGGAAATTTTCTTGATGGCTCATCTTATCAGCCTTACTGCTTAAACTGTACTCTTCTTTACTAATGGATAAAAAGCGAATTATTTTTCCTAAAACTTATAGGTTTTAATATTATGAGCCCTTATTAAATAAATAACATACAGTATATCAAAATCAACTGATACTTAGTTGGGTTTAAGTCTATCAAGTGTCAGTGCTTGCACCTTTACTGACAATTTTGGTATTCTGCAAGTAGATACACAATTAACTCGGGTTTCTTCTGAAGTAAGGCTCTGGTTAGTGTCCAAGTTACTCACACCTTAGGCAGTAAGGTGACACACAATTTCTAGCAGCGCTGTGAGTTGCCTGTAGTGGTCCATACAGGCCAACACATTTCACTTGCACCTTTTCCAGCCCTGCCCCTGGTGGCACTTCTGGCCACTGTCGCAGTTTGGTTACTGGAGCAGATGGATCTGGGGTCTGATCCAATCTGTCAGGTACCGCATACAACACAGCAGCAGCAGTAGAGCCGGATCCTAAAGACATCTGCTCTCCGTGCACTAACACTAGGAACACTTAGCAGAAAAGCACTGCTGGTTTGACCTTTCTTCGTTACTAGAGAACAACTTGGATGAATTATGGTTTAAATAACCATTTCTGATGGAATGCTTACAGTACTTTACAGATGTGCCTTGCATTATATAGCTGAAATCATCATCCTAGTTATTTTTTCCTACTGGACGTCTTTTCTGTCATATTTAAGGCATGAGAGAAAGGCAAGAAAACATACTTACCATCCTTTGAAATTTAAAAAGCAATAGTTCCCATACGCCTGAGATTTCTCAGACAGAAGTATGTATAGTCTGTCCAGTGTACACACAGTGAATCCAATGTATCCAAGAAATACTGAATTTATTGGATATCAGTGAAAGACTGTATTGCATGCAATGTAGAGTTGATGTGCACACAATAAAGTCAGCCTGTCCAGAGTGCACAAAGCATGATGCAAACGATTTGCAGAGTGCAAATAAACCATGCAGTTCATACACTGTAGGTCACGTATGTCCCAGACATACCAGAGTCACTGCACATCTGATGTAGAGTCAACCTCCGCCAGTAAGTACAGTAGGTACCACTCAAAATTCGTTATATCTGAAGGGAGTAACAGCACCTTTTCTAAGAATTTGCCTGCCGAATAGCCAGAGGGCCTAGACATATAGTGAACAGGCCATAGCTGAGTTGTGAAGCATTTGTCTACTTTGAAAGGCAGTGGAGTTGGCAGGTGGGGGAAATCCATAGTTTTTCTCCTGAATTTGCCACCGCTTTGCTGCATGGTCTTTCCCCAGAAGCTTATTAAAGTAAGTCTGTGCTCAGGTTTCTTTCCCTGTCAAACAGGGAATAACAGAACACTCCTTACAAGACCAATGTTAAACCTAATACAGTAGCTTGAGCACTTTGAATTTTACATCTAAGATGTTGCTAAAAAAGTCCCAAATGTTCTTAATACTCCACTAAATCCAAATTTTATTAGATTGCATTGTGAAGCCCTTGTGAATGTTTTTAAAGAGGCACTTCTTGTTTCAGGTTGGCTGGCTCACTGGAGTCTTTTCACCACAATATTTACAGATTTCAGATGCATTTAGGGAGGTGTTTAATAGCTGGAAGCTGTATGAGAGGAGTTACCAGTTTTACTTGGTATAGACCCGACTCAGCAGTCTTACAGCAATAATTTACATAATGGGACAGCATACCAGCTGTGGATTTGAGCCCAGGTCTGACTAATTGTCACTGGCAGAGTGGAAGCGGAGACAAAAAAGTGGGATTTTGGAGACAAATGTCGACAAAAACAATAAGACAACCTTGCTATGCAGGTAACCCTGGCCTTCCACGACTCTCTGGAATATACGTGTTTGTGGGCAGCCCTATAGCCTCTTCTATCGCAAGGCCAGCCCTAGCCTCCTACTTAATAACTTGATGTTCTTACCTACATCTTGGCTTTTCCTATGGGAAGGCTTAATCATTTATTTCATTACTACTTTTCCAGATTATTAGATAGCACAATTTATCTTTGTTTTGCTTCTTTCTTCAGGTGAGGAAAACCCTTTCAGAATTTATATTTAGTGCTATTGTAGAGGTCACAAAGGCATTTTATTCTTAATAAAAAACTCTTAATTCTTTAGTCTGTCACTGGAGATGCACGGGAATTAACAAGACGTATTTATGTTCCAATCTTCCTAGCCAAAGTTTTTCAGTGAATAAATCCCTTATGCTTTACTAAAACTATATGACTAATTTCATCTTTCTAGTTATTATTTGAGTGAAGAAATGTAACTATTGGACAAGTTTTTAGATTTTTTAATTTTCAGATTAAAATACAAAAATAATTTCATTCAAAAGACAGAAACATTCTTCAAAATGTTTCTAATGAGACAGCTGTCTAGAACTGAAAAAAGTTATAGTATATTTAACTTGTCTGGCAACAAGGGCAGCAATTCAACTACAAGATGTAAACAACTGAAAATGTTTTAATTATTGGTAAGCTCATAACTATGATGCCAAGAACATTCAAAGATACACTTCCAAGAAAGACATGTCTTGAAAAATAAGACAGAATATATTTTGGCTTTAAACAACTTCCCACATCAGTGGCAGCCTCTTTAAGCACTGTGCTTGTAATAGAGCTGCTGAATCTAGAGCAATAGCAATTTTACAAAATAATACCCACAAATGTCATCATGGTTTAACCAAAGAGGTGTGAATAATAGTGAGAGACCTCATGTAAGCTCAGATCTTACATTCAGCTGAGAGTTTTCATGAAGTTTAATTATCATGATGTTACCATACTTCATTAAGACGCCCCTCTTGGTAAGCAAAGTGCTTTTTTACTCAATTAGCTTACACAAGGCCTAGCAAAACTGGAAAGAATATATATATAATTCGCTGCCTTTTGAAGGGTGAAGCACAGAAGCCTTTACTGTAGTGACCCCTGCTATGACTTAGGCCGAGAAAGCTGTGTCTCTGTTACTCATAACCCCACACATTCAACTACCAGAACTACCGTCTCAGTATCAGCTGACACTCAAGAGTTTGCAATGCACTTGCACAGGGAAACGGGCAGAGATGGGGTGGAGAAAAGTCTCCCAGGTCCCTTAGGATTCCTGCTTCCTTTCAAAAGAGATGGTTTTTACTCCAAAACTGTTTATTTGACTTACATGTAAATAATCTGAATATCTATACATACTAATTCTCATAAGTAAATGTCTACTCCCTCCCACATAGATCTTGAAGATTCATAGTGTGACGCTCCTATTGGATTTGTTTCTCTCAAAGTGACAGCTTGTGTCTCTCAGGGCTAGATGACAGACTGCAGTCATTTTAACCTGAAACAATCATCATTTTCATGACCAGAGCTAGATGCCTCTGACAAACTCTTGTAGGAAAACCATCCAGGAGCTCTAGCAAATTCAGAATTCAGAGATTTATTTGGAAAGGCTAGAATTATCTACCTTGTACAAAACTCCAGCTTAGGGGCCTGAACCAGCTTGGTGCTCGCATGCCCAAATTGAGATGTTTGCAATTGAAAAGCGACAGCCTAAATAGCAAACAAAACAACTTGCTTAAAATCTTGTTATTTGTGACAACTTGTTTCAATAAGACTCCTTTTGTCTCATCTTTCTCAGTCATAAGAGAACACTGTACCCAAAACACAAATAAGGAAAGCATCTTGCACCAAATAAGACAAAAGTAATTAAAAGAAAGAAAACACCACATCTGCCAGGAACAAGTGGATGTTTCCCACCCAAATGTCAACAGTAGCATTTCTGCAAACTCCCTATATCATACTGAACATTCATTCTCAAGACTGGGAATTATTGACTTGAATTGGGACACTGTGTATTGAGGAAGAAACTGAAATGAGTCTGGAGGGTAAGATAAAAGCCTATCTTCAATTTAAGCTCATTTTGTTTATGTTTTCTTTGTTAGAACTTACTGCAGTTTTTCTCCTACAAGGTGTCATTATTCTGTCACCAAAAAAATAAAACAATGCTTAATAAACAGTATTTTGTTTCCTGTCTGTATTTTAGTGTGTAATATGAAAACATTGTGATTTGTTATTTTCCCTACAGCCTTCTAATATGTATGAATTTTGCCTTTATTTCTTACTTCAATGTTCAGGAATTTTGACACATACAATAAAATCAAATGTGAAAGAAAGTCAGGCAGTATTTGTATCCCTTAAAAAAAAAAAAACAACTGTTAGAAGCAGAAGGCATTCTTCTCTTGAAGAACTCCTGTTGGAGATTATCGTTGACCTCTTTAAGACAGTCCGATTTTGACATCCCTGTTCACCCTTCTGTGATACTCTATTCTGATTCCATGCCAAGAAAATACTTAAAAGCACATTTTTAACTCCAGGCACCTGTTTAGTGTCCACTGATTTCAATGAAATAAAAAAAAAATAATTCCTAGATTTAAGACAATGTTGAAAGACTTTTTGGAATAGAAGTGAACCAGGGAATGAAAGATTCTTTTAACCTGCCGGTAGTTTGAACTGAACAATCTGTAGCATCAGTGAGCCCACAGCAGGAAAAGGGAAATCTCTTAGAAGAGCTTCAGTTGCACTATCAATTTCTGCTTCTGGGTGTCGCCCAGAAGTCTTTATAAAAACATGTTTGTCTTTGGAGACCAATATTCACTTATGTTCAAATTAGCCACAACTTTAAAGTAATTTTTGGAAGGCAATACATAAAGTACAAGAAGTAATTGGAATTACATCATGAAATAAGTACATGTCAGCAAATAAAATCATTAATTTGAATTGCTCTGCAGATATACAAAATAACATTCACCTCAACAGCCCTCAGTTTTGTAGGCATCAATTTTGCAGGTGAATGAATACAGGTGGAGCCCCTCACCCATATACAGCACCCTATGTGAACGGGGCTCTGAACTGGGGCATGAGACTTAGCCAAATAAATCTTTAGCAAAGCCTGCATAGATGATTCTGGCATGCATCTGTAGGTATGAGAAAACCCTCATGCTGCCATCTGACTGTACTTGATGTCAGACGTTCATTAACTATGTTTCCGTGTCTTATTAAGAATTAATAAGCCAGTCTTTTCCCCTTTTGCAATATCATGAATATAATCCTTTGGTGTTAGCGCTGTATTAATTATTCATAATAACCCATCTAGTAATTAGCCATCATTCTACAATTACTTAGCTTTTAGTTCTTATAAATTCTAACCTTAGCTTTTAAAGAGTAGTTTACCCATCAGACTTGACCTGATACCTTCTTGTCACTGATGTTATATGACTTCACTAAGACTAGTAAACATCAACTAACTATTGTACAGCTGTTCCCATAGAAAGCTTTGTCCATCATCAGGCTTTTTTCTTAAAAGGTGTTTAGCATTAATAAGTCATGGAAAATTTAAAAAGAAAACCTGAAAAATATGTTTGCTCTAAAGTTTCTTTTATAGTGGCTCATACAAGAACATTCATATTAATATTGTTATATTAATTTTCTGTTTTATCTGAAGTGAAAGTTAAAGTAATACCAAGGGAAGCACTCCCTGTTTCATTAATGACACCCGTGGCCTAAGTCATATTACAGAGGTATGACCAGGAAGACCCCCCCGATATCCAAAATGGTATGCAGAATCTGTTGGCACCAGCATATTTATGATCCTGTGCTCAGTGACAAGATACAAACCCCTCTGCCTCAGGACATTTTTCAAAGAGACTGTCTTTGGCCACAATGATGGTCTTAGCCCTCCGTTTCAGCTTTGTGGAAGCACTGCTCTATTGGAGCTGAAACTGTAGCTTACAGTATTTGCAGAGCTCTTTTTTTTTCCCAATATCTTAAGCACAAATCTACTCATTAGTTTAAATCAAGCTAACAAGAAAACACAAATATTACTGATAGCTTGCTGTTATCTTGCTATAATACTTCTCCACCCTATTATTATGGCTAGCACTCCCAAATGGATGGAATGACCTGTTATCCTAACCCAGATAGCTGGCTAAAGTACAATTTTTCATGGAACAATTATGCTCAATGGCCCAAATTGTGATACATTTAAATAATTAGAGAAATCAAGGCTCAATATAAGTGCCCATTGAAAATCTGAAAAACATGCGTGGTCAACATTTCAATAAAAAGTTCATCAGAAGCAAATGCAAAATGATCTATCAGGGATGGAGTAACTCCATCCAACAATACAGGCTGGGGGACAACTGTATGAGGAGCAGCTTTGAAGAAATGGATCGGGGGGGCCTTGTGGACAACAAATTGAACATGAATCAGTTGAACACGAAGCTGTGTGTCCTTGCAGCAAAGGCAGCCGACTGCATCCTGAGCTGTTTTAACAAGAGCGTAGTCAGCAGGCCCAGGGAATTGATTCTTTCCCCCATCTGACAGCTGTGAGACCACATATGGAGTTCCGTGACCGGTTGTTGAGTCCTCCGGACAACAAAGACATTGACATATTGGAGTGAGTTCAGCAAAGCTGGTCACGGGGCTGGAGCACACCACACAAGAGGAGAGGCTGAGGGAGCAGGGCCTGTTCACACTAGAGAAGAGAAGGCTCAGGGCGCATCTTAAAACTGTCAGAGGATACAGAGAAGATGGAGCCAGACTCTTTTTGGAGGTGCGCAGTAACAGGACAAGAGGTTATAGACACAAGGTAGAACATGAGAAATTCCAATAGCTACAAGAAATTTTTTTTTACAACAAGGTGGTCAAATACTGGAATAGATTACCCAGAAAGGCTGGGGAATTCCCATCCTGGGGGTATCCAATACACAACTGGACAAGTCCCTGAATAACATGCTCTGGGACCTGCTTTGAATAGGTCATTGGACTAGATGACCTCCAGAGGTCCCTTCCAACCCAAATTATTCTATAATCACAGAAACTTTTCACACAGAAACTTTCAGCACTCCATTTCTCAAACGGCAGGCTGTGGAGCTCTCTTTTGGGGGAACTGTAAATACATCCCATTACAGATCCACCAAGTAGAGTCAGTGCACGTGAAGAAGAAATGGTCAAAAACTGATCCTATCTGTTTAAAAAGGCAATGTTGATTTGAATTTGGGGAAGGGTTGTAAATAACTAGATATTACAAAAGAACTGCTCATGAAAAATGTCTGTATTCAGCGCGCGGTCAATTCAATTTAAACTAAGCTAAATTAATATAATAAATACAATCAGATCTTTAAGATTTTGCACCTCAGGAGATCAAACATTAATAAACTAAGGAAACTTATATGGAAATTTAGCACATCATGAGGGTCCTGGTCATATGAAGCCTTGCATATGAGTCAAATGTGAGTTAGCAAGAATTCTTTCCTGGCATATCAGCATGAGGAAAAAGAGCAAATATTTTCAAACAACTTCAAACAACTACGAGAGGAAAAAAAATCTAAGAAAGTCCATATATTACTGGTCCTGTGAAGAACGGCTGTATATTCTTAAACTACACTACATGGGTTCACACACGGAAAAAGTAAAACAATGGCAAGATCGATGGATTTTGAATTGTCTCTTAATACTGTATATAGATTTTTTTTTTTCTGACCTGAATTGAGGCTGTGGCAGGGCTCTTGCTTCACTGCAAAAGAGACTGACTTAAGTTTCTTTTCAAGGTAAATGTCAAGTAAGTAGTATTTTAAATATATGGGCTGTTCACTAATTATGTCTTCAGTCCTATAAAAACACATAATTGCCCATTACTGTATTCAGTAGAAATAGTCAAGTATTTATTATGCACGTGCTTCCAAGTGTTTTCAGGATGAGAGTCCATGCCAAAGTCAATTAAGTATAGGGCTCCAAAGTGGTTGGGAAATTATATAGGACAAACAGGCAGAGGATGTTTCTTAAGTGAAGGTGCAATTCTGGATGTCAGACATGGTCAGAAGCATTGTTGTGATGTATTTAACCTTGCGAACAAACAGAAGAGTTGTTGTAACATATAATTATTAAAGAAAACATTGACACAATTAAACCCCTAACTAATGTCTATTTACACAATACTCACATCCATCCTGAGGAGCACAGGTTTTTCATTTATGAATTCCTTTCTTCTGTAGTCTTTCTGTTTTGACCACATTTTTATTGTCAGCAATCGATTTCATACCTCCTGTTGCAAAACAAGTATTTTGTTTATGCTCTTATACATAACAAATTTCAAAATGGTGATTAATCTAACTAAAAAACTGCACAGTGACTACATGCTACGTAGGGCCAAAATCAGCTGCCTAAACATCGGCATCTAGTTTGAGAGACCCCTGTGTATCTGAAACACCCAAACAGCAAATACAACATAGGTCCTGTAAGAGACCTGTGCTCTTTTGCTGTACTAACTGGGTGGCAGACAGGACACCCTCTGTCGTCTCAGATGATAACAGATGTCTACATTTAGAAAAATAGAACAAACTTTTACTCTCTAAAGACCTTACTGAAGCTGTTGGAGACATGCTAAATCTTTAGGACAGCATGTGTTTATTAATATGGTAAGTTTTTGGTTTGTATGTTATCCTCTGAGTACTTTGCCAGTATTTCTACGTGGAGACTCAGCAGCATTTCTGCACTAGGTGTTACAGCTACACTGTGGAAGAACCAAGGTTCAGGGAGATTGAGAGACACATTCAGTTTTCCCAAATTCTTCTTCGGTCTTTGTGCCCAGCATTTTCTACTGGAAAAGCCTACAGCCAACCAATCGAAACACTATCACTTAGCTGCAATTTGGATGGCGTGAGTTTGGCCTTTCATAACTTCCCCCAGGGTGGTCACTTGGAGCCATCAGAACCCGTGGATGGAGTCTTAATGGGGAACTTGTCCTGACTGATTTTTAGAAGGCAGTCTGAAAGGAGAAAATGAGGGCTCTACAATACATGAGCTTGTGCTGTTGTAGTGAATAGCAGGTTGTAGCAGTAACTGAAAGAGCTACTAAATAGGAAGGTGAGAATCATTCCGAATTGTCTGGGGGAACTTGCTTGCCTTCACAGTTATTATTCCCTACATAATTAAATACATGGGAATTGGCTGTGGGAGTCACTGTTTGGAATAAAGTGGTTCAGTTCCTTAACATTGTGTCCAGGTGCCTAGACTTAGAGATTTAAAGGGAGCCATCAGAAGTAGTATTTCATTAACTAATTCAAGACATGGGATTCATTCTTGTGATTCAGCTTTCTTAGGTACAGCCATTTAATTAGTAAAATTATATAACTATGCTCTGATATATCAAATTAAAAAATGCGAGATATGTTCAACTGAAGGTTTATTACTTTCTCTAAAATGCACAGGCCAAAGGCAGGACCTAAGAGAACAAGAAGGCTGGATGTTTACTTAAGTAGGAAAGGATGGGAGAAGATAGAAAATTCAAGACTGTACCTGCCAATGTGGACATGATCTGATCTCCAGTGGGGCCTGTGGGAAGTAGAAGGCAAATGGGAAGAAAGCAAGGCAAAAAAGAGGCTTTGGCACACAGGAAGATACAACTGAGAAAGGGACTAAACCCAGCAACTGACCAACAGGCTGGGTGCCAGGCACTTTTGGATTCTGATCTTACATTCACTGCTGACTCACCATGTGGCCACGAACAAATGACTCCACCTCTGTGTTTCAGTTTCTCATAAGCAGGGTGATATTTATCTACTAGTCTCATGGAATGTTGTAAAGATAATTAATAAATGTTTGGAAGTACTTTGAAGGTGAAAGGCCAAATTAACAGTTGTGAATGGCTAGGATGGCATCAAACTAACTTGCTCATTCCTTTCAGCAAAACCAGTCTATACTTACAGAAAGCATGCAAAAAACCTGCCAACGTAGATTTGTTACTCCTGTCTACTCTCTCCTGTACCTATTTTCACCTATGATTGCACTCTGTATTTAGCTAACGTTTGATTCAAGCAAATCATATGCGTACAACTATTTATCAACTGAAGTTAATCATGTGCCCAACTGATTGTCAGATTAGATTGAAAGACTAAATGGTGTGCAGAGGGCTGTCTTTTATCGTGTATCTACAGATACATCTGATAAATGTTTTTTCAAATACAAATAATAATAGTTGGGAAGTTATAAAAAAGTGACAAATACATTTAGCATCGGTCATCAGCTCTCTGAAGCTGGGACCATTTCTAAGGTCTACTTTTGTGCCTTAGCATCAAAGTACACTGTTGATGGCAGGTGTTCATTAGAATTTTATAGTATTAAAATATTTAAAAAAATCACCAGAAACTATAGGATACATTTATTATAGGATACATTTGTCCCTATTTATTGCAGGGGGGGTTGGACTAGATGACCTATAAAGGTCCCTTCTGCCTCAAACCAGTCTATGATTATTTCATCTAATGTCAAAAGCCTGCTACATCTTAGGCAGCTTCGTGTTTATTTGGTCACAATCAGACCAGAAGCAGACTGGTATTCTGGGCTGATAAAATTCTGGTTACTTGCTTCCCCTAATGATTCCTCTACTCAAGGCTGAGGTCTTTCAGGAAGGCAAAACAGTCTTAGCTGTTAGGCCGTTAGTGTCTTATGGATGCCATAAATCAACTGTAATTTCTATCCAACTTTCTATGAGTCTATTTGAAGTTTTGTGTGTCAGCCTCTATCTATGAAATCAAAACAATGATGTGACCTAATTTAGTAATGTTGAATAACAGAAGAAAGCGCAGTTGAGAAAGTTCACTAGCCATCCCTAAATAAAGTTTATTTGTAAACTATTCAAACAAATTATTAAATAAATATTTTTTAACTCTATATTTAGTTTGCTACCAATTAAGATTTGCTGTGTTTGGGTCAGGTACTGCTGCTGAATTAAGTAAATTATAATGATCTAATACAGCAATAGAAAAGACAACTGCTATTCAGTGTGGATTTGTACTGGACCTAGTACTGACAAAGAGGGACTGGTGGGGGCAGACTTGGCTGCAGTGGTCATGAGAAGATAGAGTTCAGGATTAAGTGCAGTATGCACAAAACAACAAGTAGGATTGAAACCTTAGACTTCAGGAGGGCTAACTTTGATCCCTTCAAGGAATTGCTTGGAGAAATCCCATGGCTGAGGGCTCTAGAGGGTAGGGGGGCTCAAGAGAGCTGGGTGATATCTAAGCATCACTTCCTCCAAGCTCAGGATCGGTGCATCCCAAAGAGCAAGAAATCAGGCAAGGGAAGCAGGAGACCTGCATGGCTGAGCAGGGAGCTTCTGAAAAAGCTCAGGGAAGAAGGAAGTTTACAGGATGTGGAAGAAGGAGCTGACTGCTTGGTAAGAGTATAAGAATGCTGTCAGGGTATGCAGAGATGAAACGAGGAAAGCCAAGTCAGCCTTGGAACTGAACCTGGCAAGGGATGTCAAGGCCAATAGGAAGGGTTTCTTGAAGTATCCAGGAGGCAAAAGGAAAACTAGGGAAAATGTGGGCCCGCTGTTGAACGAGATGGGTGCCATGGTGAGAGATGATGCAGAGAAGGTGGAGTTGCTGAATGCCTTCTTCGCTTCTGTCTTCACTGCTCGGGCCTGCCCTCGGGAGTCCCAGACTTTGTGGGTAACAGAGACAGTCTGGAGGAAGCAAGACTTTCCCTTGGTTGAAGGGGAACGAGTTAGAGAACAATTAGATAAACTGGATACCCACAGGGCCATGGGGCCTGATGGGATGCACCCATGAGTGCTGAGGGAGCTGGTGGAAGTCATTGCTGGGCCACTCTCCATCATCTTTGAGAGGTCATGGAGAACAGGTGAGGGGCCTGAGGACTGGAGGAAAGCCAATGTCAATCCCGTCTTCAAAAAGGGCAAGAAGGATGACGGGGGAAACTAGAGGCCGGTCAGCCTCACCTCCATCCCTGGAAGGATGATGGAACAGCTCATTCTGGGCGTCATCTTCAAGCATCCGGAGGAAAAGAAGGTTATCAGAAGTAGTCAACATGGATTCACCAAGGGGAAGTCATGTCTGACTAATCTCATAGCCTTCTACGATGGCGTGACTGGATGGGTGGATGAGGGAAGGGCAGTGGATGTTGTCTACCTTGACTTTGGCAAGACTTTCAACACTGTCTCCCACATCACCCCCACAGGCAAGCTTAGCAAGTGTGGGTTAGATGAATGGACAGTGGGGTGGATTGAACAGTGGCTGACAGATTGAGCTCACAGGGTTGTAGTTAGTGGTGCAGAGTCTAGTTGGAAGTCAGTAATGAGTGTGGTGTTCCTCAGGGGTCAGTACTGGGTCCAGTCCTGTTCAATATATTCATCAATGACCTGGATGAAGGGATAGAGAGGGATAGCAAGTTTGCTGATGACACAAAATTAGGAGGGGTGGCTGACACGCCAGAAGGCTGTGCCGCCATACAGCATGACCTGGACAGGCTGGAGAGTTGGGTGGAAAGGAACCTCATGAAATTCAACCAGGGCAAGCGTAGGGTCCTGCACCTGGGGACGAATAACCCCAGGCATCAGTACAGGTTAGGGGCTGACCTCCTGGAGAGCAGCTCTGTGGAAAGGGACCTGGGAGTCCTGGGAGGCAACAGGATGACCATGAGCCAGCAATGTGTCCTGGTGTCCAAGAAGGCCAATGGCATCCTGGGGTACATCAAGAAGAGTGTGGCCAGCAGGTCGAGAGAGGTCTTCCCCCCCTCTACTCTACCCTGGTGAGGCCACATCTGGAGTATTGTGTCCAGTTCTGGGCTCCCCAGTTCAAGAAGGACAGGAAACTGTTGCAGAGGGTCCAGCAAAGGGCTACTAAGATCATTAGGGGATTAGAGCATCTTTCTTACAAGGAAAGGCTGAGGCACTTGGGTCTTTTTAGTCTAGAGAAAAGAATACTGAGGGGGGATCTTATCAATACTTATAAATAATTAAAGGGAGAATACCAGGTAGATGGGAGCAGTCTTTTTTCAGTGGTACCCAATGATGGAACCAGAGGTAACGGGCACAAACTTGAACATAGGAAGTTCCATCTTAACATGAGGAGGAACTTCTTTACTTTGAGGGTAGCAGAGCACTGGAACAGGCTGCTTAGAGAGGTGTGGAGTGCCTGACTCTGGAGACATTCAAAACCCACCTGGATGCCATCCTGTGCAACCTGCTGTGGGTGACCCTGCTCTGGCAAGGGTGTTGGACTAGATGATCTCTAGGGGGACTAGGGGTCCCTTCCACCCCTGACCATTCTGTGATTCTGTGAAATACCAGACATGCCATACTAATCAAGTGATTAGTCCACTTCTGCTTCTCCTGTACCTAATCAGTGAGTAAACTATTTCTTCAGTCTAAGCAGAACATGAAAAACTGCTGAAAGACCAAAATATGTTTGCTGAAACAAAATTTGCTTTTATGCCCTAACACATTTTTAATTTTGGTCAACCCAGTGAAAAATCATTTATCATCTCTGCAAGGTAAGAAGCAAGGGTGTGAGCTTTATCAGCCAATCAAAAAGAAAACTGGGTTGTCCAGCCCATTTTCAAATGGGAACACAGACAAACACACACATAGGTTTTGTAAAAAAAAAAAAAAACAACAAACCAGCAAGTTGTCATAATTTAGCAAACAAAGTAACAGCTAGTTTAAAAACAAACACAGAGTGTATCTTCAAACCATAGTACACAAATGCTAGTTTTCAAGAACCCTATGTATAACATCACTTGAGAGGTTGCAGAAAGTGACATTACATCTAAAAAGTCACATCTGAATATGAAAGAAAAACAACAATATTTTTGTGGCTTGAGTGGCTTAACTGAAAATTGGATGGAACCACTGAAATTCACTGGTTGCTTTCTCCTTACTTATACCAAAATGATATGATATAGCAACTTACTAATCAGTAATCTTGGATTCATCCTGCCTCTGGCTTTGTTGCTGATACAGGGTGCACCTATACTGCCGTCTCTAATACCAATCTAGTTATGGCAGCACTGAGTTGAGCAGAAGCTACACCATCTAGGAAATGAGGTATGTGCTCAGTTAGTCCATGTCAAGCTTTATGCTGCATACCTGCTGGTACTGATACTGAAATAATACATCACATGCTACTAACTCCAAGAAAAACATACCAGTAGCGTATCACATTTTCCTTTATCAGCAGCTTGATATCTGTAGAGTAACAATCCACCAGTCAGACTCTATTTTTGGTTCTATCACAGGTCTTTTGCATAGTCCCAAACAACTGCATATTTTGTCTTAGTTTCCTGTGCTATAAAAAGAGAGATATTTTCTAAAGTCTTTTAAAATTTGTGTATGAAGTGTCCTGCACAGTAAATTCAGAGTGCTGGCATATGCAGTCATGTCTAGTTTTATATCCTCTAATTTCTTCATCTATGGAATGAGGATTATTTTATGTGCTATAATGAACAGATCACTGAGAGGTTAAATTCATGAAGATAGTCAAGTATTCTGAAAAAGGAGGCAGCATTCAAAGAATATTATTATTAGTATCACCATATGCATATTACATAAAGCTTAAGTCTACAGAGAGGCCAGGGAGCAGGAGGCAGGGAACAGTGATGTTATTGTACCCAGACTGATATTAGAACAATGACTGTTATAAGCCAATGATACTTTATCAACTGAACGGAACAATGGCTGAGGCTTAGCAGCCAGTACTCTATTGGTTGTGACATTATAAATCAGAGAGATCATAAAAATGAGGTCAGTTCTCTGGGCTAATTGTGTTTGGCTATTTGTTGAGAATTATTTGTATGGGAAAAAATGTGTAGTTCAGTTTACAGATCTACTGTACTAAAAAATGAGAAATTCAAAAGGGCTGAAAGCTGAGTTCCTCCCGCAGTGGTACCAGTAAGATTCCTTTGTAGCAGGATGCTGAGCATTTTTAAAAATCCCAGTTTGCAGGATTCGTGTGTCGTTATTTGTTCTTTGAGAGGAAAAGTCACACTGTTAACACCTAAACCATATGTTTACATACTGTCCACAGTACTGGGTGCTCCTCAGGGAACAAAGCAGTTGGATGAAGCTAAGTATTGGGGATACCGCTATATTTTTCCTTACCTACTTTGTTACAAAGTTTATATATATATATTTTATATTAGATGCTTGGGTAATTCAACCACCTATATATATATAAAAAATATAACTAACAGCACTGGACTTGTCATCCTGAAAACTATTGACCAGCTAATATCCAGTGTGTCTAACCTTACTATAGTTCTCCCAAGGAAAGAAGACCCTTATGTAGTCAGTGAAGAGGTGGTGAAGTTCAGACAGACATCACCTTCCTTGAAGGTCTTCAGAGCTCTCTCACCACTGCGTGCCTTCCCAGTGTGTTTGCCGTGTGCTTCCTGATGTGAAACAGCTTTTTGGTGACCAATCTGCAGAAGAATTGTGGAATAAAGTACAGCTGTTACAGCAGTGACTGTGCAGCAGTACAGCGAAGAGTATTGCTGCCAGAGCAAAGAATGCTTACCTATTGAACGGAGGGGACAAGAGGGGAAGAAGAATTAGTAAAATCTGCAATGCAAGATGCTATTCATTTATTTTAGGTCTTAGAAAAAACATGGGAATTAAAGAACAGCTGGAGTAAAAGGATGAAAGTGGCTTGACTAGCCAGGTCAAAAACTTTATTCTATCACAATGTGATAAAAACATGAAAGGTAGGAAAAGAGGTTAATTGATCACATACAGTACTATTATCCGTATGAAAGAGGTAAGGAAATTGACTTCAGTAGCTAAGCACACAAAAGAAAATAACAAAAGACTTCCTGCAAATATAATTAACATGGTACGCACTGTCCTTGCACTCTCTTCTCTCTAGTGTAACTTCATGGAAGTTAAACATAAATCTGTTGCAGCTTTGGAGACAACTGATCAGTAAAATCTTTGTACTGGAGTCTGGGGCAGACCAGTGGATATGGGAATTGGGTTTTAGGTAGTATTCCACACAGACGCAGGTCATCTAACAGAAGCAGGAGATGTGAGCAGCCTCACTGGAAAGAAGGGCAATCAATTAAAGGAAGATGTTGCAGATAAACATCAGGTCAGCTTGTGGCAGATTTTATGGGCCTTGGGAGATGCTAGACACCTTCAAGCTTTTCTCGATCTCAAAGATTTGAATAATAGGACAATTCAGGTTGGAAAGGACCTCAGAAGGTCTCTTGTCTAACCTCCTGCTCCACGCAAGGTCAGCTATGAGATCAGGTTACGCAAAGCTTTAGCTAGTCTGGTCTTCAAAACCTCCAAGGTTGGAAACTACAAAACCTCGCCAGACAACTTGTTCCACTACTTCACAGTCCTCATCCGCATCTTATCTCATCTGAGAAATTAATCAACGCTTCCAGTTGCCAAATAGCTCCTGTATCTGTTCCTGCTTGATTCTCACTAATATTGCCACCCCCAAATTGCTTTTATTCTGCTAAGGAGGCATAACTAGCTGCATTTTTTTTAAGAGTTCATATAATATGAGCTGTAGCAATGTGACAAGAATAAAATACAAGGGAGATGATGCTGTGCTATAAACTTAAAATCCCACCTTTGTTCAAAGTGTTGTAAAGCATTAGCAGATGGCACTGCCATGTTACGAATAGTCTCACTGTTGGTACATTTAAATTCTGTAGACTAAAAAGCTCTAGTGTAGTGATTTTAGGAGCTCCCACCTGACTTCTGTACAAGCTGAAAATAGTCTCACTGTCATTAGAACAAGGATTTCAGTCCCCGGGGATGTTTTATGAAAGAAGACAAGCAGCTGCGCAAGCATTCCTGCCAAAATAATCAACAAAACAGTAACTAACAGTAACTGGAGTAAGTGGCTGTATATTTTGCACCCTGAGAACCGCAGGGAGTCAAAGTGAGAGCAACAGCTGTGGAAGAAGTAGTTCAGGAAATAGAAAAGGACAGCAAGATACTCCATGATACAGATTTTTTATTCATTCTGAGGTATGCATATGTGCCTTCTGAGACGGGGCCAGGATGCTCATCACCTCAGAGAATTAAAAACCAGCAACGTTGCTTTGTCTGCGACACAAACTATGATGAATGTTCTTCCCACACCTATGCACAGAGGTGTGGCACTCTGGTCTGTCATCAAACCTCTATTTGCAGGAAAACAGCTTGCTTGATAAAGCTCCTTCATAGTAAGAGCCTTTCATAATGCACACTCTAAACCTGGCTGGGTTACTCAGGAAATTTCCTCCAATTAATAATCCTTCCTGTTTGAAGATGGCTTTTTGGGATAAATGTGTAGAGACCTCAATGTGCTCAAGGGCAGAGCAACTGGGCATTGGCCCAATTACACCACTCTCCCTCCTCAGACAAATGCGAAAGTTTCAGTCAGGATGTTGCAGCTGTTCCACTGCTATGCACTGAGGTACTAAGCAATAATTTAGTCCAGGAAACAGATTACTTCATACTAATACAGAGCCGGTAATGATTTTTTAAAAAATCTCAGAGGTAAAGTTTTATTTCATGATAAAACAATAAGTAGGTAAATAAATACATGAAGCACTGGCACCAAATTCAAGCACGAAGCCTGCTTAATAACTGTCAAATATGAAGGACTAAAAGTATAGTCTAACATAAAATGACAGTAACACATGGAACAAATAAAAATATCCTCAACTGCTGAGTTTACGAAAAACATTTAGCCTGCTATTGGATCATACAGAAGCTGCTCACAGGCAGTAAGAACTACTTGATCCAAGCATGCACTACACTGATGAGAAACAAACTACCAAGAATTAAATAATGAAATGCTGCTAAATCATTTTTCTATGCATGAGGTCAGTACTGTGAAAACAACTGCCATCTATTCTGCAAATCAGAAGTTGACAGACATATAATTAACCCTTGCAAAAAGACCTATTTACAGCTATAGTATAAAGTCTTACTTTTAAAGATGAACTAGTTAGAAAATCATTAAAAATGAATCCTATTAATGCCTAAGCAGAATTCCCTTTTGTTGTATCTCTCAGTAAAAAACATAGCAAACGCTGCAGTGGAAAAACAAATAAAATGTTCTAATGTTAAAATGCAAATGCAAAGAACTTCAGTGAATCCCCTTATTTTTAATTAATCACGCTAATTAGTATAGTAAAAACCTCAAAATTGAAGATGATAATCAAAGGCTAGCATTGCTAATTGCCTATCTTTCCCTACAAGACGACTCAGACTACACTGACATTTGTGAAACTGTTTTATTACTTACCAGCTAGCAGTAGTTAGGTATAGCACAAGATACTGTGCCATTTTGTTGTTGTTGTTGACTTCTTAAAAGGAACATTTGATACTAGAGCATAAGATCTGTTGCATTCAGCTAAGTGTCTGACATTCTGGCCTTACTCTGACCAACAGCCAGTACTACAGAGCAGATTTCAGTAGACGCACAATTCACTGTTGCATTTGCACACACTAGTGCAGAAGACTTAAAGGCATAAACCAATTCTTTTCTGACACCTGCTTATACACTGAAGCATGAGATTTGGTTCTCCTTTTTCTGCTGTATCCTATGACAAAAAAATATCATTAGTGCTCATAAAATTAGTCTATTAAAAAAAACGAAATCAGCATTTTAAACTAGGAATTTGTGTGGCATTACATTTCACCCACCATATGCAACATGAGTATTTTCAGTTCTAAATATATTGCAACTCCACCACCTATCAGCACTTTTTCTGTTATAAAATTAAATTAAAAAGCAACAATCCCTACTATTTGGATGTCTTATTCAACCATTTCCAATTCAAACTAAATACAATTGTAAATAAATTCTCCCACATGTCAGCCATATAGTACCAGTGAAGTGTTAGATCAGAAAGATAATTAATGTCAACACTGTTAGCAATCATATTGCCAATCATCTAGCAAGTATTTCCTCATTGTTGTTCTGTGTAGGGCCAGATATGTAGGCAGAATAGGTGGCACAACCTGTCATTAGAAGCTCTGCTGGGAAGAGGCTGAATGCTACAAACTTCCTCCTCCCCCACTCCCCAACATCACTTCCCTATCTACATCTTAGAACAGAAAATCTTTACCATCAATATCCTCAGCTTTGTCGTCAGCATCAGAATATCAGACACCCTCACAACTCTGCAATGGCTAGAAACTGAATTGTCCAGTAACTCAAGTCAAATCTTCAGCTTTCGTCATCAGCCATGTGCATGATGCAGCCATGTGTTCTATCTTGTCAAACAAAAATACCTTCAGTTTTGAAAATCTAAAAGCAGGTTGAATTGAATTGAATATGGAATATCAAGATAAACACCAAGACATTCTGCCTGATTTTGGAATGGAGTAGTGCCTGAAATAAAATAGTAAACTGTTGTGATCCTAGATGCATATTTAGGTCTGATTCATTATATGTGATGTGGAAACTGCCCCCTTTGCTGTTCCATTTCTACTAGTGTTTTAATTGACCTGAGTTTAGGTTTTAACGACTTCTTTAAACTTGAAAAAAATATTAGTTGAGTTATCCCTGATGATTTTGAAATCCTTTTCTAAACAGGATCTGGCATCCTCAGAGGTCATCAAGCCCAAGAGAAAAAAATTTATTAGTAGGCAAGGCAGATCAAAAGTGGAGTAAGAACAGTATCTATTAAGGTATAAACCTATTTAAAAATCTTCCCATTCTCCTAAAGTTTTTTTTTTTTCTTTTTTTTGTTTGTTTGGGTGGAGTTTGTGTTGGGTTTTTTTTTGTGTAGGCTTTTTTTAAGAGTTTAGTATCACCGAACTTCCTTCCTTAACTTCTAATGAATTAATAAATATTTCAAACAAAGTTGGGCCACTAAAAATCCAGACTCTTCTCATAAGTAACTTCTAGATTCTTCACGCTGGGAACATCTATTCAGTATAACACTTCTTATCACGTAGGGTTTCATCCTGAAATGAGTTTATGCTCTAGGATAAGTCTGATCTTGCCACATACACAGAGCACCAAGTATTCCCATATATTCCACTACCCCTACAATATTTTCCAAATAGTTTACAGTAGTTTGTTTTTTATACATAACATATCAACAGAACCTGATCAAGTCCAAACTTAATTCTGAAACTGCTATGGGTTTCAACACAAGAGCTTGCTGAAGCTTGTGGGCGCTTTTCTACAGATTCTAGTGATTCATACCTGGACCTAACCAAATATTAAAAAAACATAATCTAGAACTGCAAGTTCTACAAACCAAATCCACATCTGTAGTGCATCATCATCTCTGCTTTGCTTTCTGAAGTCTTCTGATCTCTTCTTAGCATATAATTTTAATACATAGTTCTCAACTTCCAAACTTTTCTCTAAGATGATGCAGCCCTTGCCAATTTTTCACATTATTCTTTTTTGATAGTCACTAACAACTTCTTAAGCTTTTCTGTGTACGCTTCCAATATTTTATCTCTGCTTCACTCTTTTCTAGGCATGACACTAACTTAGAAATTTTTTTTTTAGAATTTAACTACAAACTCCCCATTTGACGCCACACATACATACGAAACAGAATTCTACAATATAAAGAAATGCTACTAACAGTAATTAGATTATCTAAGATGATTATTATCTAATACAGTATGCTTATGTGCATATATATAAACTTGTATTTCTGTACTCACATACAGACTTGCACACACTTAAAATTTATACAAATGAGACACGAAATTCAATCGAAGCTAATGGAAATCCTCCAGCAGAAAAACTTTCAAGACTGTGTTTCTTATATTCCCTATAGGAGGAATGCAGTCACCCAAATAGTTCTTTACTAGCTAAATCTTGCTCATCTTGCTTTGTAATCAATGGTAATTCAATTCAAATTACCTACAAGAGGAAAACAGCAGAATTTGGCTTTGCGGACTACTACTCATTTAAACAAGTAAGACGCAGATCACATGTCCAAGTTCTTATACAATAAGATGATAATTACTTTTATTACAGTTAAGAATACCAAATATGATTGCAAACTAAAAATGAATCCATTTCCTGATTATTACTCAGAACAAGAAATGCTTTTTACTTCCCAATGTCACGTATGAACAAAATTTTCCAATTTTTCAGTCATACAAATATGTATTTTATTCTCAAAGGTGTTAGCTCTTATTAAAAAAATAAAGTCAGAGCACTAAATGGGGAAGCATACAGTCTGCAGGAGTCTGTTCTTCGTGCATGAGTCTACTTCCATGCATGAAATAAGCATGGAAAATTCTGCTGGCAACACTTTGTGTAAAGATGCAGTAAACAAGTGTACAACTGCCACATAGGTCACCCTTTTTAGTGTAATAAGCATTTGAAACAAATTGTTTTTTCATGTTTATATTTCTTTGCATGTTCTTTCCTGGGCTTCACTTATCAAACACAGATGGAGACAGCCTACAGAGCTAGATGGACTTCTGATCTGACTCCGTGCAGCCGCTTGTGTATTACCTTATGTTCTAACCTACTTTTTTATTTTCTTCCCCCAGAGTGCCATGTATCAGAAGCAGCAGATTTTTCATTGTACCAATTTGGTCCTACAATTCCGATATAAGTTATACTGACATATTTTTATGACTGAGATAACATTATTGACTATTTTTGGTATATTACAAAGAAGAGCCATATCCATATAACATACACAGTCCACACTAGAAAAATCTACCACATTCCTCAAGTACCTGTTTTCAGCTTCCATATAAAAGACTGAAATCTATTATCTCCCTGATAATAATTTTTCAACATTTCACTGAGGACAGAAACCAGCTGAGAAGACTAAGAAGATACAAAAAGAGTAAAAAACTGTTCCCAGTTTTCCCTTCTTTTGAGAGGACTTCCATTCTTTTGGACCGGAATAATTCTAGAAAATTATGTTCCTTCATTACAATTCGTTGTCGTGCCTCTTTTTTTGTTCTGGTCTGGAGAGAATCAAATGTAGTCACATCTTGCTTGTGTTGCTTGCAATCCTACCAAGAAAGGGTAGCTCCATAGTTTAGTTTCATATGCTACTACTGCTAGGCCACTCTAAATTTTCCTCCTTTAACGCCCATGTAAACTGATATTGACATTACTGTCACCTTCAACCTATTGTGATTGTAAGCAAAATTTGACAAAGGTCATTTATTCTAAATTCGGTATTCTTATTTCTGACGACCACTGCTAACCAAGGTCACTACTTCTCAGCATGTCTATAAAGTTACACTGATACTCTTATATTTTATTTAAAAGGTTTTAAAAGTTTGCTATACTAGCATTAACTGAATTTACAATGTGTGTAGGCCTAGATTTTAACTTACAGTTATCTAATGTTAGTTTTGGGCTGGTTTTTTCCAGACAGCTACCTTACTGTCTATATTTCAGAAGTGCTAAATACCAGTATCTTTCATTAAAAAAATGCTGGAATATTTATAAAAATGATGTGTTACTCGAATGCTCAATGTTGCAAAATTGTATGATTTATCTAGGCTACTTCTCTCACATATGCCAATGTACATCACTGGCAGAAAGACCTTTTTTAAGCTTTCTATTACCTAAACTACTGTTAAATTTTGAGCCACGGTCAATGTTTTGCTAAATATCCACCAGTTAAAACACATGCCAGGAATTACATAATGATGCCTCTCCCTCCCTTGTGGTTATTCTTGCTCCAAATGATGAACTATCATACTCAAAAATCAGCACTGTGAATACAAGGAACTCAGTAAACAGTACTGTATTTCAAGTAACTGTATCAGCTACAGATAATGCAAACTACTAACATTCAAAGCCTGCCAACATTTACATTGCTGGTTTCTTAGCTTCTAGTGGTGGAATGAAACCTTTTGAGGGCTATTATACTACCTAAAAAATGAAGTTCTTATACCTCACAGTAGCTATACCCTTTTGTACTACCATACGTCCTTCTTCCTTAATTGTAACAACTGTAATTACTCCAAAAACAGTGGTAAAAGTGGAAAAGAGTACCAGGTCAGTGATGGTGTTTCACAGGAGGATGGCTGGGGAGAACAGTTAAATCTCAGTCATGTTTAGACTTCAAATAAGATCACAACTATAGTAATGCAACACAGCAACTTGCGACTAGTAAATTTTGCCTTTCTTCAGGTTTTATGTCAACATGACAAATGGAAGATGCTTTTGTCCTATTTCAAGAGATCTATTCTGTGAGCTTTTCTGGCACAGCTCACCTAGCTGTGCAATCCTTCATCTGCTGCAAGCATGATGGTTTTAAACAGTCAACATAAAAACTGCAATAAAATTAAAATAGATACAAACTCACCATTCAGTGCAGCGATTATTTTTGTACTGAGTGTGACTTTTGTCTGACTGTGACTTCTTAAAACAAAAATAGCCTCATTTTAAATATGGAAATAGTAATTTAAACATAGAATAGAATCATAGAATCGTTCAGGTTGGAAAAGACCTTTAAGATCAAGTCCAACCATTAACCTAGCACTGCCAAGTCCACCACTAAACCATGTCCCTAAGCACCACATCTACCCTTCTTTTAAATACCTCCAGGGATGGTGACTCAACCACTTCCCAAGGCAGCCTGTGACAATGTTTAAAAACCCTTTAGGTGAAGATTTTTTTCCTAATATCCATCCTAAACCTCCCCTTGCACAACTTGAGGCTATTTCCTGTTGTCCTTTCACTTGTTACTTGGGAGAAGAGACCAACCCCCACCTCGCTACAACCTCCGTTCAGGTAGTTGTAGAGCGCAATAAGGTCTTCCCTCAGCCTCCTTTTCTCCAGGCTAAACAACCCCAGTTCCCTCAGCTGCTCCTCATAAGACTTGTGCTCTAGACCCTTCACCAGCTTCGTTGCCCTTCTCTGGACACGCTCCAGCGCCTCAATGTCTGTCTTGTAGTGACGGGCCCAAAACTGAACACAGTACTCGAGGTGGGGCCTCACCAGCACTGAGTACAGGGGAAAGATCACTTCCCTCATCCTGCTGGCTACACTATTTCTGATACAAGCCAGGATGCTGTTGGCCTTCTTGGCCACCTGGGCACACTGCTGGCTCATATTCAGCTGTCGACCCACACCCCCAGGTCCTTTTCCGCCAGGCAGCTTTCCAGCCACTCTTCCCCAAGCCTGTAGCGCTGCACGGGGTGGTTGTGACTCAAGTGCAGGACCTGGCACTTGGCCTTGTTGAAACTCATACCGTTGGCCTCAGCCCATCGATCCAGCCTGTCCAGATCCCTCTGTAGAGCCTTCCTACCCTCAAGCAGATCAACACTCCCTACTAACTTGGTGTCATCTGCAAACTTACTGAGGGTGCACTCAATCCCCTTGTCCAGATCACCGATAAAGATATTAAACAGAACTTGCCCCAATAGTGAGCCCTGGGGAACACCACTTGTGACTGGGTGCCAACTGGATTTAACTCCACCACAACTCTTTGGGCCTGGTCAGATAGCGAGTTTTTTACCCAGCAAAGAGTATGCCTATCCAAGCCACGAGCAGCCAGTTCCTCCAAGAGAACACTGTGGGAAACAGTGTCCAAGGCTTTACTGAAGTCTAGGTAGACAATATGAAAATAATAATGCTCACAGGTGGAACATTTGAAGAAAAGCGAGAACGTCAAAGTTCCGTTCCTCACCCTGCCAACTCACACAACTTTGGCTTAGATTTCCTCTCTGTGTTTATCTGTCTCAGTGAGGTATTTTGAGTTCTGTGGACCCTTAAGGCATTCGGAGCACTAAGTATCCTATGCATCATAAAATGATGGTGAACAAATATAATGCTCACAACTGAAAACTCTAATAAGATTTCAGTTATTTGGGTCCCAGGTTGTTTTGCCACTTGTGCAGACTGATTTGTAACAAAGCTTCAAATAGGAGGGAAGAGGCTAGAGAGGAATAAGGACAATGGGGAGCCCTCAGCATAGCACAAAGAATGAAGTATAAAAGCCCAACGAACTGTGTGATAACATGGCCTCTGGCACACTAAAATTTGAAAACCTAAGAGTTTCCTTTCAACTAACTCCTTTCTTCAAACCTGGAAAAACTAAGTTTTCGCTCCTCGGTGTCCAAGTGGCTACATTTGCTCACTAGCAAGCACTGAGTCCAAATGTCTGTAACAATGAGAACAAAGAGACAAAAAGCACTTGAGAGAAACACATTTAATAAATCAACCTAGGTAAGATCCTAATCCAACTGGGCATCTTAGAACAAACAGCTTTACCTTAACTCTTGCCTCAGAGAGCCTTGCAAAGGTATTAGGGATTTTCCCCTTTCTCCAGCCCACTCAGACGTGTTCTGCTCTGCCCAAGCTCACACTTAGGCAGGTCCATTTTGTGTCTGTGGGAATATGCTTTATGGGACCGTAACCTATCTCAGACAAAATTACTAAGTTCCTGATTCTAGGAGTCCCATATTAGAGTAACACAAGCAGGCTGCTACTTCTGTACCTTCAGCCCGTCCTGCTCAGGCCTGCCCACTCCTTCAAAGCAATCTCACCTCTGTGTTTTATCTCCAAGAAAATATCAGTTGTACATAGTATTAAACACAGTACTTACTGTTAGGGAGGCACTCCCAACAGGAAATAGAAGCAAGCACATAATTATCCCTCTAGTCTTCTCCAGGCTTCCTAGCTCAGCTTGCAAAAAGCAGACTTATTGGGCAGGCTGACTCTTCACTCAGAGTGTGTTTGGTACAGTTCTCTTTTCCTTTTCTCATTAGGCAGAAATATTAGCACTGATCTGATTTTGCATCAAGATGCCCCAATCCAAGGTAATACAAATGAGGTCCATCTGGTGTTCACAAACAGTTCTAGGTCAGTCATACCCCTGCTCCTTAGTGGCATCAACAAAAGGGCTGTCAGCCACCAGGCTTCCAGCTTCATACTGCAAACAAAGTGTCAGTTGTTATAAGACAGAGCACTCGGTTTTTTAATATCGCTGAATATTCACTGCTTAAAATGTCTATCTGGAAATCTGATCACATATTCAAACTAGACAGTTACTATAGTAAACCTGGGCGTTTGTTATTCAAAGCATGTGAGGGACAGCCATGCCAGGTTATTAACTCTCCATAACAAAAGTTCATAAACAAGAGACAAACCCAAATCTTTTAGTTCTACCTTTCCAAGACAAACTACCACTCACGTGAACTTCTCAACTCTCTACCAAAATGCACAACAAGGTCTTCTGCACTAGGGAAGGAAAGATTATAAGAATTAAAGGTCAAGCTGTGTCCTCAGCTACAGCAACATAAGACCTGGAAAAAGGCCCTTGTATTCATGACAGTTATTTCAGTTTTACACTGAAGAACACAGAGTAGACTTGGAAAAGTCTATTTTTAAACCCTCTTTTATTTATTAAATCATCACATGAAAGACTATGCTGGGAGTATTTTACAAACAAGCTGCTTGGTCCAGCACTTCCAGAAGCTTTAAGGAATGCAATCAGATTGTAGAAACTAATGACAGACTGATGCTACGCAAGTTCTCAGCTATTTTCACAACAGCCTTCAAATCTTCCATGTGAAAGTGATGAAATTCTTCTTTTAATTAGGAAATTAAGAATTTTATGCATCTAACCTACGCCTAAGTTTTGTGCAAAAGATTTTTCGGATTGTTTTAACAGTGTATCAGAAGTACATACTGAAAAAACTGACTGTACTTATAAAAGTGCTCAGACTTCATGTTTTGTTTGCAGCAATAGGACTTTTAAAGCAGAATGATCAGAGGGTTTGCAAGGTTTCTTACGCAACGGATAACCTAGATATTTAACCTAAGGAAACAAACCACAACTTTACATAGATTCCAGTACACAGATCGAGATCCGTGGTTGTGTAAACTAATCTAACTCCCTTCAAATCCTAATGTCTCAATCAAATTAGCAGAAGGACTACCATAAAGCAAAACCAATTAATTTCAGCAATTTTATTTTTCTTAGACTGGTACGAGTTAGTAAGTTATTAAAATGCAGGTTCAGCTGAGAGGTTAATGTATAGATCAGTGTTACATCTCAGAATTTACTCACCTGGATTCTGAAGTTACAGTGTCTGAATACAAAATAACCCAGGATCAGAATTGAAAATGTTCCAAAAAAGAAAAAAAAAACATAAATGCAAATACCCTTTGACCATGCTCTCCCCACTTCTAGAGACCTCATCTATCCGTCTTATATCCCAGGCTCCATTCTTTCGTTGACTATCTCTGGATTCACCAAACAGCCAGCACAGTTTCAGCTTGCTCTCTTGTGGCCAACATCAGAGCTACAATTCTCCTGGTACTGTTTAGTTGCAAGGACCTTCAAAAGCGGTTCTTCTAAAGCATGACAAGTTTCCTCAGATTACAGTCACTTACAGCTGAACCTAGTAAATGACTCAAGTTTGAAACCACTATCAAGTTATCATGACCTAACATGTTACCAAGCATCAGCTTAGATACAGAACTAAGTACGTGCAGATTTCTAACTCACAGCAAACCATGGAAACTTGGCCCCAAAGGCATTATGCTATCCTGTACCTCTCACATTCGTAAAATCATCTGACAAAAATGTACTGCCAACATCTTGAAAAGAGGTCTCCAAGACTGATAGCAGTTTTCAGGAGGATGGCCTAACATTTTCAGCATGCTTTAAACAACAGTCTGTCAGAGCTTGAGCTTGGGTATTTGAGGATACTGTTTTGGTCATGTGTTTGCTGACACATGATGACAACTTCAAATATTTTCTGGCATCAGTAAGGACTACCTGTTTTGTAACTGTTTACATTGCTTGTTGGGTAATTTTTATTATTCCTATATTTTTAAAGATCCCGGATGCTGAAAAGGTGAGGACTTTAAAAGACACTGAAATATTCTTTGATACTTTATTAACATTGTGTCAGGCATTATTAACCTTCCAAAAACAGTTTTGTGCCAGAAATAGTTCAGAGCACTTGAGCAGTGCACAGATACAAGCAAATTGACTGGAGATGTATCATTGAACTACATTACCCATTTAGTTGTCAGCCAGATCAGCTCCTGAGCCACCTCACCAGATCTCATGAAGAACGGTGCAAGCACATAGCAAACAATAGAACTACAGCAGCCCTGAAATAAGGTTGAATTAAGATGTCACAGCTTTGCACTGAAAGATAAAAAGTGCCGACCTTTTTCTTTGTTGTTTTAAACACAGCTGCTCTTATTGTGGGTACTTTCAGGAGTAATCATGTTGCAGGAATCCATTAATTTTAAAAAGGACTTACCAAAAGCACATTCCATATCAGTAGAAGAATCAGCAATTCATGGTAAGACCAGAAGTTGAAAACATTCCACGTTCGCTATTATGCCTCAAGATTATTATCCTCACTCTTATGAACCAACCAATGAAACATTCTCAGGAACAGAGTGATGAATTTTTGATTAATAAACATTAACTGTATTTATTACTGAACATGAAAAGGATCATCAGTACAGATATTATACTTTGACTTCTGGGTTACTTGATCATCAACCTTTGTAACATATCAACAGCAAATAAAACACTCAGGCAGCAGAGGGCTGGGAGGTACCCAGATTAAACAAATTACTCCACAGAACAAAAGTGACAAACCACAAAGCACATGGAGCAATAGCATCAGAACTGTTGTATGTGACCCTGGTATGCGTATTGCTTATAGAATTTGAAGGACAAGCCCCAGAACCTCTTCAAACCCTTGGCAACAGTTCCCCAGCAGCTTCAGCTAATCTCTCCTTTGGGACTGCCAGAATCACATAAACCCTGGTACACTGCAGAAAAAGACGGATCAGCTACCTAACCTGTCTCACCACACAATCCCACAGCCACATTGATGCAAGGGTGGAGGCAGACATGCATGGCTGACAGTGGAGGGAAGAGCAAGACGGACCTTTTATAAAACTGTAGCCTCAGTTTCTCTTTCTGTTGAAGGCAAATAAGCATAACATTTGCAAGTTACTGTATTGTTAAATATTCTTACAGCCAAATTGTCTTTCATGCTTCTACTAGGAGCCAAAATCCATATTCTCCTACTGCCAAAAATTCCAGTCACCACCACCGACATTCCAACCAGGCTCATGGATACCACCAAAATGAGGTGTAACCTTGCTCACAAGCTCTAAGTATTATCAAAATACATAACATATATGATTATGTGAGCCACAAATCACAAAGCAGCAAAACTCAACACCCCTACCTCGCTTATTAAAGCGGCAAATATTTCAAATAATTAATGAAGATTTGCACAATATTTGCAGTGCAGTCAGAAGTATAAGGACTTGCAGGATTTTCTGAGATTTCTATGCCAACTGAGCTATTGGTAGTAGTCTACAAGACTGGAATGGCTCTTGAGTCTTTAGAACAATTACACATCAGTATTTAGAAAGAGGGAAAGGGATGAGACCAAAAAATAACCGTAATGTTCCTACATCAACCACCTTGACAGTCTCATCTAAGCTCTCCACTGATATCCACTAATAGTCACTAATAAATATATGATCTGTTTTCCATGAAATTCAGCAGACTTCCAATTTCCTGCAATACACAGTTCATTCACCAATTAACTCTGTGATCAGAATACGTAATTCCTTTCACAAGTAAATCAAGCTCTATCTTAATTTTTTGTTCTTCATGGGTGCTACTGGAAGACATTTTCAAAGCCTTCTTGTCACAGTAATCGGCTCCTTTTACCACTTCTCAGCCTGTTTATTTATGACAGCAAATCATGTTATTTATCCTTGTGCCATCATCATCCTGCCACTTAAACTTCTTCCCCAACATATTTATAAAGACAGATGCATCACCGCAACACATCTATAAGTAGAATGGAAGAGACAGAGAAATGTTAAGACTATCCCACCAAAGAGGAAAAGATATAGTCTTAATATAGAATCATAGAATGGTTTAGGTTGGAAGGGACCTTGAAGATCATCTAGTTCCAACCCCGCTGCCATGGGTACAGACACCTCCCGCCAGACCAGGTTGCTCAAAGCCCCATCCAGCCTGGCCTTGAACACCTCCAGGGATGGGGCCTCCACACCTTCCCTGGGCAATTTGTTCCAGTGCCTCACCACCCTCACAGTGAAAAATTTCTTCCTGATAGCTAATCTAAAACTACTCTCTTCCAATTTGAAGCCATTACCCCTCATCCTATCACTACATGCGCTTGTAAAAAGTCCTTCCCCAGCTCTCCTGTAGGCGCCCTTCAGGTACTGGCAGGCCGCTATAAGGTCTCCCCGGAGCCTTCCTTCTCCAGGCTGAACAACCCCACCTCCCTCAGCCTGTCCCCATAGGAGAGGGGCTCCAGCGCGCACGACTCCCAACGCCGGGAGGGGCGACGCCCCTTATCCGTTACCACCAATGGCAGCCGCAGTACGTGCGACGGCGACGGCCCGGCCC